>CM055746.1:12412400-12514900 GCA_029465975.1 Dallia pectoralis
TTCAACTTTATTGTCATTGAACAGTACAAAAGTACACTGCAACCAAATGCAGTTTGCAAGTCCAAAAAGAGCAGTGCAAATATGATATGCAGGGCGATGTGTCAATGTGCAGTGAGTGTATGAGTCAAATGGGATGTAAACGATCTAAGGGTGTATATAGATGACAGATAGTGAAGTAAAGGATTGTGTACAATCAGGAAGCGCCTTGGGTAGTTACCTTTGACTGTCTGCTTCCGATATCTTTGTGTGCCTGTGCACCGTACAGACTGTTGACCATCACCCAGATGCATCCTGGGAATTCGTTTTTTTTTTTTAATCAGGGCTAATCACCCAGATTAGCCCTGTTTTTATTTCTGACCTCAGAATGCTTTCTGTGAATATGTCACTGGCATTATATTCAAACACATCCTTCTTTGCCGTATTCCTTTTTATTATTGACTTAATAACAGGTATGGAGATTGACAGCTGCGGTTGTCTCGGTCCTGCAACGATAATGGATACTGCAATAACTGACTACTGTAGATGGACTACTAGATTAGGACTACTGTAGATGGACTACTAGATTAGGACTGCTGTAGATGGACTACTAGATTAGGACTACTGTAGATGGACTACTAGATTAGGACTGCTGTAGATGGACTACTAGATTAGGACTGCTGTAGATGGACTACTAGATTAGGACTACTGTAGATGGACTACTAGATTAGGAATGCTGTAGATGGACTACTAGATTAGGACTACTGTAGATGGACTACTAGATTAGGACTGCTGTAGATGGACTACTAGATTAGGACTGCTGTAGATGGACTACTAGATTACGACTACTGTAGATGGACTACTAGATTATGACTACTGTAGATGGACTACTAGATTAGGACTACTGTAGATGGACTACTAGATTAGGACTGCTGTAGATGGACTACTAGATTAGGACTACTGTAGATGGACTACTAGATTAGGACTACTGTAGATGGACTACTAGATTAGGACTACTGTAGATGGACTACTAGATTAGGACTACTGTAGATGGACTACTAGATTATGACTACTGTAGATGGACTACTAGATTAGGACTACTGTAGATGGACTACTAGATTAGGACTGCTGTAGATGGACTACTAGATTAGGACTGCTGTAGATGGACTACTAGATTAGGACTGCTGTAGATGGACTACTAGATTACGACTACTGTAGATGGACTACTAGATTATGACTACTGTAGATGGACTACTAGATTAGGACTACTGTAGATGGACTACTAGATTAGGACTGCTGTAGATGGACTACTAGATTAGGACTACTGTAGATGGACTACTAGATTAGGACTACTGTAGATGGACTACTAGATTAGGACTACTGTAGATGGACTACTAGATTAGGACTACTGTAGATGGACTACTAGATTATGACTACTGTAGATGGACTACTAGATTAGGACTACTGTAGATGGACTACTAGATTAGGACTGCTGTAGATGGACTACTAGATTAGGACTGCTGTAGATGGACTACTAGATTAGGACTGCTGTAGATGGACTACTAGATTAGGACTACTGTAGATGGACTACTAGATTATGACTACTGTAGATGGACTACTAGATTAGGACTACTGTAGATGGACTACTAGATTAGGACTGCTGTAGATGGACTACTAGATTAGGACTACTGTAGATGGATTACTAGATTATGACTACTGTAGATGGACTACTAGATTAGGACTACTGTAGATGGACTACTAGATTAGGACTGCTGTAGATGGACTACTAGATTAGGACTGCTGTAGATGGACTACTAGATTAGGACTGCTGTAGATGGACTACTAGATTAGGACTGCTGTAGATGGACTACTAGATTAGGACTACTGTAGATGGACTACTAGATTATGACTACTGTAGATGGACTACTAGATTAGGACTACTGTAGATGGACTACTAGATTAGGACTGCTGTAGATGGACTACTAGATTAGGACTACTGTAGATGGATTACTAGATTATGACTACTGTAGATGGACTACTAGATTAGGACTACTGTAGATGGACTACTAGATTAGGACTGCTGTAGATGGACTACTAGATTAGGACTGCTGTAGATGGACTACTAGATTAGGACTACTGTAGATGGACTACTAGATTAGGAATGCTGTAGATGGACTACTAGATTAGGACTACTGTAGATGGACTACTAGATTAGGACTGCTGTAGATGGACTACTAGATTAGGACTGCTGTAGATGGACTACTAGATTACGACTACTGTAGATGGACTACTAGATTATGACTACTGTAGATGGACTACTAGATTAGGACTACTGTAGATGGACTACTAGATTAGGACTGCTGTAGATGGACTACTAGATTAGGACTACTGTAGATGGACTACTAGATTAGGACTACTGTAGATGGACTACTAGATTAGGACTACTGTAGATGGACTACTAGATTAGGACTACTGTAGATGGACTACTAGATTATGACTACTGTAGATGGACTACTAGATTAGGACTACTGTAGATGGACTACTAGATTAGGACTGCTGTAGATGGACTACTAGATTAGGACTGCTGTAGATGGACTACTAGATTAGGACTGCTGTAGATGGACTACTAGATTAGGACTACTGTAGATGGACTACTAGATTATGACTACTGTAGATGGACTACTAGATTAGGACTACTGTAGATGGACTACTAGATTAGGACTGCTGTAGATGGACTACTAGATTAGGACTACTGTAGATGGATTACTAGATTATGACTACTGTAGATGGACTACTAGATTAGGACTACTGTAGATGGACTACTAGATTAGGACTGCTGTAGATGGACTACTAGATTAGGACTGCTGTAGATGGACTACTAGATTAGGACTGCTGTAGATGGACTACTAGATTAGGACTGCTGTAGATGGACTACTAGATTAGGACTACTGTAGATGGACTACTAGATTATGACTACTGTAGATGGACTACTAGATTAGGACTACTGTAGATGGACTACTAGATTAGGACTGCTGTAGATGGACTACTAGATTAGGACTACTGTAGATGGATTACTAGATTATGACTACTGTAGATGGACTACTAGATTAGGACTACTGTAGATGGACTACTAGATTAGGACTGCTGTAGATGGACTACTAGATTAGGACTGCTGTAGATGGACTACTAGATTATGACTACTGTAGATGGACTACTAGATTATGACTACTGTAGATGGACTACTAGATTAGGACTACTGTAGATGGACTACTAGATTAGGACTGCTGTAGATGGACTACTAGATTAGGACTGCTGTAGATGGACTACTAGATTAGGACTACTGTAGATGGACTACTAGATTAGGACTGCTGTAGATGGACTACTAGATTAGGACTGCTGTAGATGGACTACTAGATTAGGACTACTGTAGATGGACTACTAGATTAGGACTACTGTAGATGGACTACTAGATTAGGACTGCTGTAGATGGACTACTAGATTAGGACTACTGTAGATGGACTACTAGATTAGGACTGCTGTAGATGGACTACTAGATTAGGACTGCTGTAGATGGACTACTAGATTAGGACTACTGTAGATGGACTACTAGATTAGGACTGCTGTAGATGGACTACTAGATTAGGACTACTGTAGATGGACTACTAGATTATGACTACTGTAGATGGACTACTAGATTATGACTACTGTAGATGGACTACTAGATTAGGACTGCTGTAGATGGACTACTAGATTAGGACTACTGTAGATGGACTACTAGATTAGGACTACTGTAGATGGACTACTAGATTAGGACTACTGTAGATGGACTACTAGATTAGGACTACTGTAGATGGTGATAACAAAGCCGTCCCTCGCGCGTTTTCTGTCGTTAACTTGGCCTGCTGTTGAGCCGGTCTCCCAGACAAATCATCTAAATAGCTGGGTGAAGAATTGTTGGTGTTCATAGATGCCTGCATTTAACAGACTTGTTGATATTGAAAAATCATATTTTTGGTGAGTACTTTAGCAGATTGTGTTTCTTGATAGTGCCACTTTTCACTGCCAGTGTAAACTATGCAATTCTCAGGCTCTCTGCATAAACCTGCCAAAAGCAGTGTTTTGGTTTGAGTCACCGAACATGGTGTAGTTAATAATCAGAAATAAGATGATGTATTTAGTAATCACAATGAATATGATGTATTTAGGAATCACAATGAACATGTTATAGTCAGTCGTCACAATGAACATGTTATAGTCAGTCATCACAATGAACATGTTATAGTCAGTCATCACAATGAACATGTTATAGTCAGTCATCACAATGAACATGTTATAGTCAGTCATCACAATGAACATGTTATAGTCAGTCATCACAATGAACATGTTATAGTCAGTCATCACAATGAACATGTTATAGTCAGTCATCACAATGAACATGTTATAGTCAGTCATCACAATTTGCATGTTATAGTCAGTCATCACAATGAACATGTTATAGTCAGTCATCACAATGAACATGTTATAGTCAGTCATCACAATTAACATGTTATAGTCAGTCATCACAATGAACATGTTATTGCCCTACATGGTGCAGTGCGTATACCTATAACCCAACCAGCTTCTTATAATACCGCGTAAAGATGTAGTCAATATTTATGTGTATCTATCATTATGAGTTAGATGTGTTTGTTGTTTTTACATACTTTGTGCATAATTTCTGAGTAGAATCCCCATCATACATCAGATACCTATAAAATTCCAAGTCTGAATCTGAGTGGTTTTAA
Source organism: Dallia pectoralis (assembly GCA_029465975.1). NCBI lineage: Eukaryota > Metazoa > Chordata > Actinopteri > Esociformes > Umbridae > Dallia > Dallia pectoralis. The sequence continues at coordinate 12,417,161 of CM055746.1, forward strand.
TTTAATGGCCAAAATCTTTGAAACCATCTTCAAGCCCCTTTTAAACACAGCATTGAATATGACCATTTACGGTTTGCTTTTGTTTGTTCACCCGTACTCATCTGTCCAAAGTCATTTCATTCCCAGTTAGATCTCAGGTTTGTTTTTTAATTCCTTGCCTGGTCTGTCATTATCATATTAGATATTTTAGCAAATATACCATAACTAGAAAAAATAATAAACACTTCTATGTACAGTAGACCAGAGGTCTCTAACCACACTTTAAAATGTAAAAATTACAATAATAATTTGTCATCACTAATGATAAAAGTTAAAATATGTCCAGTGTGTCTGGACTTCAGGGAAATGAAATATCTTAAGTCGATGAACGGTTGTTTCCTATATAACTTAATCAATGCTCAGACGTACATTTCCTCTACTGAAATAATCAGTTGAGATTTCCTCTACTGAAATAATCAGTTGAGTTTTCCTCTACTGAAATAATCAGTTGAGATTTCCTCTACTGAAATAATCAGTTGAGATTTCCTCTACTGAAATAATCAGTTGAGTTTTCCTCTACTGAAATAATCAGTTGAGATTTCCTCTACTGAAATAATCAGTTGAGATTTCCTCTACTGAAATAATCAGTTGAGTTTTCCTCTACTGAAATAATCAGTTGAGATTTCCTCTACTGAAATAATCAGTTGAGTTTTCCTCTACTGAAATAATCAGTTGAGATTTCCTCTACTGAAATAATCAGTTGAGTTTTCCTCTACTGAAATAATCAGTTGAGTTTTCCTCTACTGAAATAATCAGTTGAGTTTTCCTCTACTGAAATAATCAGTTGAGTTTTCCTCTACTGAAATAATCAGTTGAGTTTTCCTCTACTGAAATAATCAGTTGAGTTTTCCTCTACTGAAATAATCAGTTGAGTTTTCCTCTACTGAAATAATCAGTTGAGTTTTCCTCTACTGAAATAATCAGTTGAGTTTTCCTCTACTGAAATAATCAGTTGAGATTTCCTCTACTGAAATAATCAGTTGAGATTTCCTCTACTGAAATAATCAGTTGAGTTTTCCTCTACTGAAATAATCAGTTGAGTTTTCCTCTACTGAAATAATCAGTTGAGATTTCCTCTACTGAAATAATCAGTTGAGTTTTCCTCTACTGAAATAATCAGTTGAGATTTCCTCTACTGAAATAATCAGTTGAGTTTTCCTCTACTGAAATAATCAGTTGAGTTTTCCTCTACTGAAATAATCAGTTGAGATTTCCTCTACTGAAATAATCAGTTGAGATTTCCTCTACTGAAATAATCAGTTGAGTTTTCCTCTACTGAAATAATCAGTTGAGTTTTCCTCTACTGAAATAATCAGAAGATTGATTGTGAAACGAGGGACGAAACTGATATGGATTTAGTTGTTTTCATATTGGATTTTCTTCAGCTGCACTCAGGTGGGTGCCAGGAGGTGTGTAATAAAGAAATATTCCATAACGTAAGCCTTCGTTAAATGTCACTGTCCTGATGTCGTATGGTAAAATCCCAATGGGCAAGAAGGACATTTGATAACACACAGAAAAATAGGTGAGCTATTGTCACCTTAGGTAAAGCAAGCCCAACCAACCCATTTGACCCCATGTCATGACCTTTCAAACGACTGCCATCTGTTTTTGTTGTTAGGCGCTCCTCTCTACAGCAACATCTACAGGCTACTAGCTAGCATTCTTCTTTGGCCTCATTAGTCAGGGCTCAGCCACAGTGTTGTGGGACTCAGTCATTTTGAAGATAAGACAAGAACGCATCTGCTGTCTGGATGTGCGTGTGTGTGTGTGTGTGTGTGTGTGTGCGTGCGTGTGTGTGTGTTGTACAGAGAAGATGAGTTGGTCCATTAGTGAGACTGAATCAGTCACTCAAAGTTGGATGCTAGATTTAGTGCACTTTGATTTGTTGACCTGGATTCCACAGTTGCACAGATACAGAATGAGGAGGTTGATGTGTGTGGCCAGGGAGATACAGGATGTGGAGGTTGATGTGTGTCCAGTGAGATACAGGGTGAGGAGGTAGATGTGTGGCCAGTGAGATACAGGGTGAGGAGGTAGATCTGTGTGGCCAGTAAGATACAGGATGAGGAGGTAGATGTGTGTGGCAAGTGAGATACAGGGTGAGGAGGTAGATGTGTGTGGCCAGTGAGATACAGGGTGAGGAGGTAGATGTGTGTGGCCAGTGAGATACAGGATGAGGAGGTAGATGTGTGGCCAGTGGGATACAGGGTGAGGAGGTAGATGTGTGTGCAGTGAGATACAGGGTGAGGAGGTTGATGTGTGTGGACAGTGAGATACAGGGTGAGGAGGTTGATGTGTGTGGACAGTGAGATACAGGGTGAGGAGGTTGATGTGTGTGGACAGTGAGATACAGGGTGAGGAGGTAGATGTGTGTGCAGTGAGATACAGGATGAGGAGGTAAATGTGTGTGCAGTGAGATACAGGGTGAGGAGGTAGATGTGTGTGCAGTGAGATACAGGGTGAGGAGGTAGATGTGTGTGCAGTGAGATACAGGGTGAGGAGGTAGATGTGTGTGCAGCGCCTTAATGGAAGCTTTGGCAAAAAATGTCCCTCCCAGTGGTTTGCAACCCGAGCCAGTAATCACCACAGCCCCTTTCCAAGGGCCAGGCTGGGAAAAAACAATTGTCCTTGAATAATATGTCTCTTTGAGCCTTTTCCCGAGAGAATACAGTTATAACTCAATCATTTCTTCATACCAATGTCTGAAGAGAGAGCCCAGATGGAATGCAAACCCTTTCTCCTCAGGTTTGACTCCAACTACTTGACAGCCAGGGTTTTAGTAACAGGACATACCAACCCTCTGACCCCTCAGATGAGTACCCAGAATGTTAAGTCTGAAAAGGCCAAAAAAGGGGATGGGATATGTTCTTTGGGGTGGGGATGGCTCTAGGTCGTGAAAAAGTGAGCTCCCATCAGTGGATGTCTGGGTTTAGTGTGCCTGTAGACTTGGGAAGACATGCGAATGATGATGAATGTCACTGACCTTTACTAATGAGAAAGCGAAGATGAAACCTGAGAAAGTCCTCGTTTGAAAAGGTTCCCATATCGAAACAAGCGGTGGCTAAATGTAAAGATGTTCGTAGTTGGATGACTGGACACTTGTAAATCCTGCCGTACATATACAATCTCGGCATATATGCAGTTTTTGACGCTTTTGTTATTTCCTGAAAATTCTGAACAGCGAAAGCTCATCAAAGAAAGGGAGAGCTGACCTCAGTGGTTAAGTGTCATCCCAGTAGCATTGTGAACTGTCAGTGAATCACGCAGCCTTTCTCTCTCTTTCTAAAAGATTTTCGAGAAGGAAACAGCCAAGACGGTGGAATAATCAACTTCAAGATGGTAGTCATTTGAATCATTGTTGGCATCGTACATCATCCCTGTATCTCATTTGCTGGCATTGTTTGTATCGAGTACTTGAGGCAGGTGTAGGTAGTAGCGCAGCCAATTTGAAATGTATAATTTAATCAAATGTATTTTAGAAACCCTTTTTATAATGACAGTTGTCACTGATAATGACAAGTACTTTTTACAAACACCCAGCATGAAACCCGGCAGAGCACGCATCGACAAGTTGATACACGGCGGCTAGGAAAAACTGGATGGGTTGAAGTTGAGAAGAAACCTAGAGAGGACCAGGCTCGGAGGGATGGCCAGTCTTCTTCTGGCAGCGCTGGGTGAACTTTCAATAGTTGAATCACTATTGAAATGCATTTTAATGCCTAGTCCTGTAAAACAGTCCAGGTCGGATGCATGACAAGTCAGACAGGGTAAACTCAGGCTGCGGTGAAGGTTAGGCGGATTGGAAGCCGGAACAGTCAGGTGATGATTCAATATAATCAGGAAGCAAAGACAAATGTTGACAGAGATTAATTAAGCTCCAGGCTGGTAAATTTCATTCTGTGGTCTTATTTTCACGCTACTGTAGATCCTTAGAAATATTTTCCTTTTCCAAGCAAAGGTTTCTGTAACGCTTAACATCTCCCTGTTTCGTAACTTATTATTTGTTCATTCATTTTTTCGAATGTATCCATCTGACGTATTGCGTGTGGGTTTTTAAGGATTTAATTACTCTTCATATAATATTGGGACAATTCAAATCTTCCTTGTTTGACTTTTGGGCCAAACCATCAAGGCACTTTGTTTTGCCAGTCTTTATCACATATTTATTCTATTAAAAAAAGGAAGAACGATTACATTTCACAGACAGGGCAATGTTTACTGTGATTTGGGGTACAATGCGTAGGATTTATTGCAACATGGGGCTCAAACTCTAGTGATAATTTTGACGAGGCCTATCAAATCGAACTAAAATAGTGATGGAGTCAGACAAGACAAATAATGTCAGGAAGCACACATGGAAACCATAAATAAAATTGATTTTCGAAATAACATGGCACACTGCTTGAATTACAAGATATTTCACCTTTCCCATCTTTTCACATTGATGTTGAGTTAGACGCCGATGTCAGTGATCGTTACAGGTGCGTTGGCTTTCAGCGAGTTTGCTTGGTTAGCGCTGCCCCCTGTTGATCACTAAAGGTAACGGGTTGAAGAGATGTACATGCTAAAGCGTCTAATCCAGTGGTACCTTGTTCAGTTACTGTGCCAGAAACAAAATGTAGCTACCCTTAAAATATCCCCTCATGTAAATTTCACTTGTACGGTTAAGGTGTCATGAGGGTTTTTAAGTAACCCATGTGGGCAGGTCAAATACACCCATGAGTCCTAGTACACCAATGGGTTTGGGAACCACTGGTTTAATCTACCCTCACCACAATACATAGCAAAAAAAAAACATTTCTCAAACGCAAAGTCCTTGGTTATTATAACGTAAGTAATAAATGTATAGCATCTTCATGAGTCCTTTTTGTAAAATATCTGTCAACGTGTGACCTATTTTCTCTGTGGCATGTTGCAGGCTCGTTTAATCCCGACCGGCGGCCGTCTAAGACATTTTTCAAGGTGATCTTCTGGCTGGGCTACCTCAACAGCTGCCTGAACCCTATCATCTATCCCAGCAACAGCCAGGAGTTCAAGCAGGCCTTCATCAACATCCTCAGGTGCCGCTGCCACCGCAAGAAACAGAAGGGCTGGAGCGCCTACTACAACTACCGCTCCTCTAACCTGGGCTCCGCCAGTAATTCCTACACAAATGGAAGCCTGCAGACTCTGTCCCCCGTCAAAGCGAGCCCTCACTGGGCCTTCGGACGGGGCGGCTCTCATCCGGAGCCCGGGTTAAACCGCAGTGCCCCGTCCCAGGGTCTGCCAGGGAGTTCCTTCACCAGACAGACGAGGGCGCTGCTGCCTGGGGACGTCGGTCAGAGTGCCGACAGGAGCAACACGGCCCACCTGTTGTCCCCCCTGGCCAGGGAATCGACGCGTGCCAATGGACAGACTGGGAATGGAGAGGCGGAGCCTGTAGTAATCAGAGCAACACCTGTGACAACGATGTGACTAATGGCATTGAGGATCGCCGCTCTTAAGCATATTGATAGTTTGTGTTCCTGCTGACGTGAGACTTGTTTAGAGGCTGGGCTTAAGTTTTGGACCCTTTTGAATGCCTAAATGAAGTATGGTTGGTACCATGACTACTGTAGCGGTATGGACGTTAAGCATCACACCACAGGGTTAATGAGTTCCTTATGATTATGTATGAACACGATTGGGACTGCTTGTTGTAGTTCCATATCACTCAAATTCCATCCTGTGTTTTTATTTGTGACATTTTTTGGGGAGAACCCCTGCGAACTCTGCAACCACCCCAAATAATGTGCCCACTCAGTTATGGCTAATTAAATGTAAAACTTCAGATCATTCAGGTTAACTGGTGGCATCAACCCCAGTTTGACCCTTTTCGTTTGTTTAGATACACGGAGCACTTTCATGACTTTCATAACCACTGTGTAATATAACATTAACGTGTATTTCTATCTATGGGTGGACATGTACATGTGATGTAGAAATGCATTATCTTACCGCAGTGTTTGTAGCTGACGTCTGCTAAACTTGTGAATAATGTTGCGTTTATAACTGTTTCATATTAAGATGATATACATCGTTCGTGATAGACATGATAGAAAAAGTGGATTTCCGGGAGAAACCTTTTAGAGAGACGATGTATTAAGAATGTAACTAGAACTGCGTTTGAATGTACATTGAATTACATTTGAATCAATGATGGGTCAGTGTCTGTACAGATGGATCTATGTTTAAGGCTCATTGCCTCTATTTTAGACACATTGCTATTAACATTGATTGATGTTACCTCGCATCACGATGTATCAACCTTAATTTGGAAAAACAATTTGTTCATGTTTTCTATCCCAACAAATTGAGCACTGCCAGCTGGGCTTTTTGAAACGCACAACATAATACATTGCTCCTCTAAAACCCTAGTATAAGTCCTCGCAGTACGTTATGTTCAGCAGACGTAAGACAGCACCAAAGTGATTTATGTGTGCCGAAATGGATTTGTTATGTTCTTTGGTAAATGGTTTTGTGAACAGAGGTTCAATAAAAGCGATTTATGAATGTTCCTGGATGCTTGTCATTATTACTCATTTGCATTAACCCGGTGCAAGGTTTGTACATAACATTTTCCTTTTTAAACGTCCATAGTCTTTTTAGTTGTATCAAAACACACTTACTAAATGTCAAGATACTCGCTGAGTGCTCAACCTCAAGCACATTTGACAGTCATTGGTCTAATCATGCAATTCTTTTGATGTCCCTCAAAATAAGATTTTCGGGTACTTCAGTTTTCTAGTGGAGAAATACAAGAACATTTTTCAGTTTGACTGCACAGCCTATGTTAAAGGTGAGAGGATCAACTTTAATAAATGTATTATAAGATCACACATTTTATGCATACTTTTTTAGTGATAGCATTCTGTAGGTAAGAAGGCCAAGAAACTATAAGAAACTATAGAAATATAGGCACCTTATTGTGGCTACATAACAAGACTTATGTGAATAACACATTAGTTTTAAAGACTCACATTTGGGCTATACGTGTAATAAATTATCTCTATGTGCATCATCTTTAAAACTAAGCAGAATTAGATGTTTAACTGCTGCATGAAACATTGTAGCAGAAGCAAAGTTGGGCATTTAACACCATGGTCAGAAACACATGATACTTTGGGTTCTGTCCCTATTCCAGTGTGCCATAGTGCACGGCCTCTGGACAACTGGCACCCTCTGGTGGACATTACTGTGAAAACCATGATGTGGGTTGAATGGGTTGCAGAATTCCGGCAGTTATTTGCGCGGAAAGTGAAATATTCGAATTCAAAGTCCAATGTTTCAGTATAAATACCAATAAAGAAAAAGCTCGATCCTTCCAATGACACAAAGTAGTCCGATGTCTGAATGTATTAAATATATTCTCTGTTCCTTCAGTACATTATGCTTAATTGCCGTTTTTTACGATGTGGAGACGTTCTTTGCAGTTTTCTTAATGACACCAACTCCCAGAATGCACCAGGGTTGAATCCCTTCTCTGATTGGATAAGCAACCGGAAAATACCGTTAGCCTCATTGCTACATAGGAAATGTCTTCGTGACCAGGCGAGTGCAGGTAGGAATTTACTAAATAGTTTATTGCTCACATAATTTTCCCGATTCGTAAAATATATTTACGTTTTTCTGTACATAATTTAGTACGAAGAAGTCAAAGAAATTGAAAAATGTTTTTAATTTGGGTCTTTATGTTATCCTTACTGATAGAATGTTCTAGCTAGATTTAGCTAGCTCTGTAGCACGCTCATTTCTTATACAGACAGCGTTATTGCAATTCATTTTCACAATTAAGTTTGCTGATATGATTTTGACATGTTGGTGCGTAGGATGTAACTGCCAATAGCAGTTTCTCTTGTCTTGTACAACTATTTTTATAGGGCTAACTGATTTTAGTAACTGTGCGACAACGGACCTTTCTGAGACTGAGCGCTTGATACATCTAATAAATTGAACTAACTATTTCAATAGAACAAAATTTAATATATAATGTGAATTATATAATATCCGATGTCACTGTTATCACAGTGCAGACTCAAGATCAAACTGACTGAGGCTACATGTATTTAACTGATTGTAATGTCTTGCACAGGGAGATAATTAAATGGAATCCTCAGCTAGCGCGGAGTCAGAGGCTCTCCTTGACAGGATGACCGATTCTCTGACCAAGGCAATGAGGGTATCTGAGCAGGACGAGTGTCCGGACAGTCAGAGCACAGGAGCCCACAGTGAACAGGAGGACGATGCCTTCTTTGACTGCAAGGAGTCTCTGGATGGAGCAGACGCTTCCAGAGGGGAAAGACAAAGAAGGACCAAAGCCCCTGTGTCATGCCAGGAACCTGATGGAGACTGTAAAGAGACGGTCAGACTTAAAGACTCACAGAGCATAGCTGAAGAACACAAGGGAGAATTAGCAGAGTTGTCAGAAGAGGGAACTACAGTTTTGGGAGCAGAAGAGGGAGACACGGGTGGCAAGATGGAAGGAGAGGAGGAAAAAGAGAGTTGGGATGAGTGCACTGAGGAGGACAAGAGTGTGGCAGTTGAAGGAGAAGATCCTGAGTCTGAACTAAAAGATGAGAGCGTGGCTCCGGAGTTTGACGAGGAGTACCTGAGAGAGGCGGAGAAAGACCTGACTGAGGAAGAAAAGCAGGTAAACATTTCATCCATTTGTAAGCATTACAGCATCCTAAAACATTACAGCATCCTGTTTACTGTCAGGATAATAACTTTGAGTTGATTTTGTCAAACATGTTTGTTATGTTCTTGGTGCCGTAGAGCCGCAGGGAGGAGAGCATGACACTGAAGAACGAAGGCAACAGTCAGTTCAAAAGTGGAGGTAAACCTGAACATGGATACTGCTGTATTAGGATGTAACTGTTAAACAACGGGATGTCCAGCATTTTGTAGATTAATGTTTTGTATTGAGCACAGAGAGAGCTAGACCCAAAATGTGCTTCAGTGTGACCTACCGTTCACTTGAAGGCTGTGTGTGTCTGTGGGCACCAGAGAAGACTCACAAACCAGTGACAGAGTGTGTGTGTCTTTCTAGGGCACTCTGAGGCAGAGGGCTTGTACACTGCATCGCTGGGAGTGTGCCCTGTGTGTTTCAGCCAGGAGAGGGCCGTCCTCTTCTCTAACCGGGCTGCCGCCCGCATGCACCTGGTAAGACTCTTTCAGTGAACTTCTGGCACTGTCATCTCACTGTAGATTACTGATAAATGATTATTGATCGGGGAAACCATAAATGTCGCAGAAGTCCAGAAAGCTCTCAACAGGAATGAATAGACTTCCGCAAGCCGTCACTTGAATTGATGAGTCAAGCTAATTCAATTTTGTTGGCTGGCTATTGAAGAATTCAGATTAACACACACCATGTGTTTCGATAAAGGAGTGGGCACTTAGTCAAGTGCTGGAACCTGCCTGGGAGATTGAGGGGGAAAGCAACACATGGCTGCCAGCTCAACCAACACCCGCCAGTGTCTTTACTGGAAGTCCAATCTGACAATTAAGTGCTAAGCACTCAGCATCCTAAGGGCAATGTTTTTTTTTTCAATTTCGGATAATGACATCCAGTAATTTAATCATGTTTTTTCCCCATTTCAGTAACACTGCTTATTGCTTTGTCAGAGTTTTGGCGAACCACTATTATCCGAAGGATGGAGCATGAGGCCATTGATTTCATGCGTTTAGTGTTGTTAATAGTTACAGCCGTTCCGAGGTCATCTGCATTTTCAGCTTGTGTTCAGACTATACATTTGGTGCAGTCTGAACATGTATGACAGATGTCTACTTTTTATGCTCTGGCGACACCTACTGGTACTCTTCTGTAATTTTTGGCCAACACCCTCCTACCAGAATAGTCTTTTGTGTCGAGAAGACATCAACACTTTATTCTAATTGAGGGATGTCATATCCTCATTTACCCACCCCCAAAAAATATACAAATATACAAAAGCATATACTTATGTTAACCCCCCCCTTCTGTTTCACAGGATATGAATGAGAAAGCTATCGCTGACTGCACAAAGGGTAAGACTATTAAATCGTTATGTATTATAATTCCAATGTTTGCAAGCCATCTCTGTGAACTCGGTTTCATTATTCATACCAGTCGCTGCACGACTAACTCTCTGTTTCCTCATGTCCAGCCATTGAGTTGAACCCGAGCTATATGCGCGCAATCCTGCGGAGGGCGGAGCTTTATGAGAAGACGGACAAGCTGGACGAGGCTTTGGAAGACTATAAGAGCGCTTTGGAGAAAGACCCCAGTCTGCCTGCAGCCAGAGAAGCCTGCATGGTTAGTAGCCCCCCCGGCTATGATGTGGTAGTAGCCCCCGGCTATGATGTGGTAGTAGCCCCCCTGGTGATGATGTGGTAGTAGCCCCCCCGGCTATGATGTGGTAGTAGCCCCCCCGGCTATGATGTGGTAGTAGCCCCCTGGTGATGATGTGGTAGTAGCCCCCCCTGGCGATGATATGGTAGTAGCCCCCCTGGTGATGATATGGTTGTAGCCCCGCTGGTGATGATGTGGTAGTAGCCCCCCTGGTGATGATATGGTAGTAGCCCCCCTGGTGATGATATGGTAGTAGCCCCCTGGCGATGATATGGTAGTAGCCCCCTGGCGATGATGTGGTAGTAGCCCCCCTGGTGATGATGTGGTAGTAGCCCCCCTGGTGATGATATGGTAGTAGCCCCGCTGGTGATGATGTGGTAGTAGCCCCCCTGGTGATGATGTGGTAGTAGCCCCCCTGGTGATGATGTGGTAGTAGCCCCCTGGTGATGATGTGGTAGTAGCCCCCTGGTGATGATGTGGTAGTAGCCCCCTGGTGATGATGTGGTAGTAGCCCCCTGGTGATGATGTGGTAGTAGCCCCCTGGTGATGATGTGGTAGTAGCCCCCCTGGTGATGATGTGGTAGTAGCCCCCTGGTGATGATGTGGTAGTAGCCCCCTTGGTGATGGTGTGGTGGTAGCCCCCTGGTGATGATGTGGTAGTAGCCCCCTGGTGATGATGTGGTAGTAGCCCCCCTGGTGATGATGTGGTAGTAGCCCCCCTGGTGATGATGTGGTAGTAGCCCCCTGGTGATGATGTGGTAGTAGCCCCCCTGGTGATATGTCAGTAGCCCCCTGGTGATATGTCAGTAGCCCCCTGGTGATGATGTGGTAGTAGCAGTGGAATAGACACACATTTAACAAACGTTTTGTTCCGGATGATTTTATTTTGATTTGTCCATGTTGCATGCAGTCAGGGTTTCCTATAACCAGATGTTTTGATTTGAGTCTCAATTTCCTCAATCTTGACCGTTAATAGCTCTGGTTAAACTAAATTAAAACGAAAGAACGTGGAGGTCTGCTGTTTGGCCCGTTCGTGTTGAAGTCTGTTCGTGTTGAGGTTCTATGTAGCAACAGGAGCCATATAATGTGTCTGTGATGAACGTGGCCTTTTAGGGGGCGGCTTATACAACACAAGCTTACAGCCTGCGTGTCCCAAACGCCATCCTATAATCACCTTCATGCATGTGTTGTGCACCTCCTAGGGCGCAGAGTGCCATTGGGAGCACTAGCGACACGGCTCTATCCAGTCTGAAATAGAACGGTAATGCCAGAACAGTAATGCGAGGAGAAGACGGGTGGAGGAAGTGGTGCTGTGTATTCACTTTTTTTATCTGAGGAAAAACACTCTCAAATATGTAATGGCCTTGAAACTCTCTGGCCAGTCTGTACACACACTCACACTGAAATGAGATAATCCACTCTGTTCCTCCCAACAGCTCCATGTTTTATAAGTTATTTTACTTTGAATGGATATTTTTTAGGTGAGGGCCGTTAGGCTTGAGCGTGTCAGCTGACGCCATTATCCGGTGCAACTTACTGGCGTTAACTGTCCTGCTCCAGGACTTATGTTAGAGCACTAGATAGGCTGATGTCATAGAGGGCCTATACGTGAGAATTTGTCGGCCATCTTGCCTGGGACCAGTTCTTAAACAGCAACTGTCGACATGCATAGTAGAAGTCTTTATAAACAGACAGGCATTTTATTAATATGATACATGCGTACACACACATACGTATGTATAGGTATGTATGCCAGTGTGATCATTGTTGTGTGCAACATAATATAGACCGGTTCCGTCTGTGAGCTGTGGTTCCGTCTGTGAGCTGTGGTTCCGTCTGTGAGCTGTGGTTCCGTCTGTGAGCTGTGGTTCCGTCTGTGAGCTGTGGTTCCGTCTGTGAGCTGTGGTTCCCTCTGTGAGCAGCTGTTCCCTCTGTGAGCAGCTGTTCCCTCTGTGAGCTGTTGTTCCTGACTGACGTTCTGTCTCCTCCATACAGCGGCTTCCACAACAGATCCATGAGCGAAACGAGAAGCTGAAGGAGGAAATGATGAGTACGAGATCTTTTACATTTTTATCTGCCTATGTTGAGTTCTTTTGTGGTACAGATTGTATCCCAAACACTAAGGTATTATACCCTGAACACTACATTATTATTAAAATGACACTGTGTTGTTCAATTTGGTTGTTGGCAGGTGGGGATTGTCACCACATTCTATTTTAGTGTTGGGATACTTTGGATCCAACTTTAATGGCGGTGTGCATGGTTCTGATAGGATAGTTTTGATCCAACACAGTCCACTTAATGGCAGTGTGGATGGTTCTGATAGGAACGTTCTGATTCAACCTGGTTTACTTAATGGCGGTGGGGATGGTTCTGATTCAACCTGGTTTACTTTATGGCAGTGGGGATGGTTCTGATTCAACCTGGTTTACTTAATGGCAGTGGGGATGGTTCTGATACAACCTGGTTTACTTTATGGCAGTGGGGATGGTTCTGATACAACCTGGTTTACTTTATGGCAGTGGGGATGGTTCTGATTCAACCTGGTTTACTTTATGGCAGTGGGGATGGTTCTGATTCAACCTGGTTTACTTAATGGCAGTGGGGATGGTTCTGATACAACCTGGTTTACTTAATGGCAGTGGGGATGGTTCTGATACAACCTGGTTTACTTTATGGCAGTGGGGATGGTTCTGATACAACCTGGTTTACTTTATGGCAGTGGGGATGGTTCTGATACAACCTGGTTTACTTTATGGCAGTGGGGATGGTTCTGATTCAACCTGGTTTACTTAATGGCAACAACCTGGTTTACTTTGTGGGGATGGTTCTGATTCAACCTGGTTTACTTTATGGCAGTGGGGATGGTTCTGATTCAACCTGGTTTACTTTATGGCAGTGGGGATGGTTCTGATTCAACCTGGTTTACTTTATGGCAGTGGGGATGGTTCTGATACAACCTGGTGTACTTAATGGCAGTGAGGATGGTTCTGATTCAACGTGGTTTACTTTATGGCAGTGGGGATGGTTCTGATACAACCTGGTTTACTTTGTGGGGATGGTTCTGATACAACCTGGTTTACTTTGTGGGGATGGTTCTGATACAACCTGGTTTACTTTGTGGGGATGGTTCTGATACAACCTGGTTTACTTTATGGCAGTGTGGATGGTTCTGATTCAACCTGGTTTACTTAATGGCAGTGGGGATGGTTCTGATACAACCTGGTTTACTTTATGGCAGTGGGGATGGTTCTGATACAACCTGGTTTACTTTATGGCAGTGGGGATGGTTCTGATACAACCTGGTGTACTTTATGGCAGTGTGGATGGTTCTGATTCAACCTGGTTTACTTTATGGCAGTGGGGATGGTTCTGATACAACCTGGTGTACTTTATGGCAGTGGGGATGGTTCTGATACAACCTGGTGTACTTTGTGGGGATGGTTCTGATACAACCTGGTTTACTTAATGGCAGTGGGGATGGTTCTGATACAACCTGGTTTACTTAATGGCAGTGGGGATGGTTCTGATTCAACCTGGTTTACTTAATGGCAGGGAGGATGGTTCTGATACAACCTGGTTTACTTTATGGCAGTGGGGATGGTTCTGATACAACCTGGTTTACTTTATGGCAGTGGGGATGGTTCTGATACAACCTGGTTTACTTTGTGGGGATGGTTCTGATACAACCTGGTTTACTTTGTGGGGATGGTTCTGATACAACCTGGTTTACTTTATGGGAGTGGGGATGGTTCTGATACAACCTGGTTTACTTTGTGGGGATGGTTCTGATACAACCTGGTTTACTTTATGGCAGTGGGATGGTTCTGATTCAACCTGGTCTGCTTTATGGCTGTGAGGAGCCAGCTGTCACCAGGCTAGGTGTGTGAAACAGATTGAGTAATTGGATTTGAAATGTTCCAGCCATCAGTGTGTGGCAGGTGAGAGTCTGTACAACCAATGTGCTATTGATTTAAATGCAGCCTTGGTGCTGGGGGTGGAACTGCTCTCTGCTCCCATACTGTTTCTGTAGAGTAAGACAGACCTCAGCCTGGAAGTCATTTCTCAGTTTACATTTTCAATAAAAAACACCAGTTATTGTTCGTAAGTTTTTATAAATTGTCATATTGCTATTTTCCTCAGTTCCATCATGTTTTCTGTCTGTTTCTCCATAGGCAAGCTAAAGGACTTGGGTAATATGTTTCTGCGGCCTTTTGGTCTGTCCACTTCCAACTTCCAAGTGAACCAGGATTCCAACTCTGGCTCGTACTCCGTCAACTTTGTTCAGAATAACAACAACAGATAACAGCGAGACAAGCCTTCCTGGTGCCCCGTTCACATCCGGTTCTAACGGGTGTCCTCGATATTGTCCGTTTACAATTAGGAGATGTTATTGGAACCAGATTGGAGTGCATCTTATAATAGTCCCTGCCTGTTTAAAGGGGTCCGTGTGTGTGTGTGTGTGTGTGTGTCCGTGTGTGTGTGTGTGTGTCCGTGTGTGTGTGTGTCCGTGTGTGTGTGTGTCCGTCCGTGTGTGTGTCTGTCCGTGTGTGTGTCTGTCCGTCCGTGTGTGTGTGTCTGTCCGTCCGTGTGTATCTGTCTGTGTGTGTGTGGACAAGGTGAGTGCTTCAGGACACATGTTAGCCTGAGACATATCACTGGACTATCAGTGGACTGATTTGGGATCAGATTAAAGGAAAAGACAGTGTTTCACTGTCAAATAACATTTGTCGTTGTTTAAAAGTCTGAATGTCATGACTGAAGGTGTCACTTGCCTTGTGTAAACTCTGGCTAAACCACCTTTTGTAAAACAAGTTACAAGAATTACTGATGATGATCTGTTTTGTGAAATGGTTTGGTATAGTGGTACAGGGCAAAAAGGGCATTCTTGAAGTTCCAGCATAGTAAAAATCCCACTTGTTTACTCATACATATGTTGTTGACGTGTCCCACCCTGTCCCATTTGTTGTCGAAGTATACATTTGAAAGTAAACCCATCCAAAACCTCACCTTGAACGTCTGCCTCGGACACTTTGAAGAATACTCAGCATGACATCATACTCCTCAGAAGTGTTAACAAGCTATTCAGCATTCCACAGGAGGGTATTTGGACGCTGTTGGCCTATGCCAGCACCCTTCTTGCCACCAAAAAACAACATATAACTTACACTTCAAATCTGTAAGTAATTATTTCATAGAAATCTGGAATCGTGGGCAGGTGTCTTTAATTCTATCAAAAAGATGATCTACTTTGTGCAGGTCTTGTATTTGTCCAAATATTCAGAGGATGTGCAGATGACAACGTACAGTAGGAAAATAAAATGCAAACCAAGTACAAAGGCAAAAAGCAGATTTACTGATTTTAAGAGATACAGATACAGTCATAACAAAACAGGATTCCCCACAACCCAGAGTCTTGTATGTTTAGTCAAGAAAATGTTTGATTGTTCTGAAACGCATATGTACACGAGAACGATAGTGACACGAGCAACCGCTGATCCAGTCGCTGTGGCTCTCATTTCAGCTGCTTCAGCTTGGCTGACAGTTACTTTCCCTCTTGGATTCCTCAACCCAGCCTCTGACAAGACATTGGCCCACTCTGGGGTGCGTGCTTGGTTGGCCCCCATGGAGAGCAGCCGATGAGAGAAAGCTGGCCAATAAATTGACATGTATCACATTTTCCCTTATTCTCACATTTAATGTCATGCAGCGTCAAGATATGAGCTGCATGGGGGGGGGGGGTAGAAATTTGTATACACTGAATACACACCTCAAACACGTCCAGTCTGCAGGAACGCTCCAGTCCCAAGGTTGCTTAGTTCTTTCGGCTACTTACAGGGACTCCAGATGTTAACAATGCTGCTGTGGCTCTGAACCAGTTCACCTGGATCACCTAGTCAACGTCTACATGATTAGTGAAAACGGGTGCACCAGCTCTGATTAAAATCAACAAAAAATTCAACAGCTGGGATACCAGGAGGAGAGATTGGAGAACCAGTTGGGCAGATAACTGCGGGATAACGGGAGCTGATGCAAGATCGGAGGAAACCGGGTTTTTTTTTTCTCCAAGACAGATTTGACTCAACAAAAGCCCAGCCTTCTGCCACTGTACTCTTTTAGCATAACACATGCAATCTTAATTGCATTTTAAAAATGTATATATATATTTATATACATATATGGGTTTATTTTTTACATAGTACTGTTTTTATTTTCATCCTTGCATTCAAGATCACTGATCAATGTACTATAAAACCCTGCAAGATCCTGTGTCCTGTCACAACAAGGATACAGACGTAACGGATAGCAATATGGGGCAGAGGGACCCCCCCCCCCTAGTGCTTGTCTACTTTGCAGATGTCCTCACTCAAAGGTCACATGCTTGCGGCGGTGGAACGCCTGCTCAGAAATCAAATGGCATTCGCTGATGGGTAGGCCCGAGGAGTATAGGTCTGCTATTCCTTATAAATATAGAAATGTTCCTTCCGATACTTAAATAACAATAATTATGTCCATGACGTGTGTCTCCAGTTCTGGACACGCCTTTCCGTCAAACAGTCTCTCGACCAATGGCAGTGTTAGGAAAAGGACCAATCAGAAGCCCTTCAGGGTTGTAGCACTGGAAGAGAAGAAAGAGAGAGATGGACACATCAGTGACCTTCCTATCCGAATCAGAGGCCACATTCTTTCTGTATTTGGCCATATAGAAGCAGTTTCAGTGGTATTTGTGCCAAGACATTTTTGTCCAATCACTGACATTGAAAAGCTTCTGGGCCTGTCATGTGACAGGAAATGCACCAAAGTGTTCCCTTCACACGGTAAGAAATACAGGCATACCAGTTGTCCAAGAAGTTCAGGTTTTTAAGACTCCATTGACTGAGTGAATTAAGGATACAGCCTGAGGTGTTTTCGTAGACCTGTTCGGTCTCAGTGCGGAATCTATAACGGAGTAGTTAAGCTGCAACGTTATCTCGGTCTGGTGTGGTTTGATGGGCATCGAAAAACAATCATGTTGGTCTGTGGTAACGTTTGAGCAATTCACCTGTCTGCCACATGAACGGAATATTGAAATGTCCTTGAGGTTGACCTTAAAAGACAGTATTTCAAAATTATTGTACAGGCTTGTCATTGAAAAAAACAATGGGAGGATGAACCAAATTATTTTTATAATGACGACTCCTTACTGATTACTCTTCTCCATCACATTACCGCTTTTTTTTGGAGATAACTAGAAAGTATATCTTCCTGGGTTTGGTATCGCTGGTTGCACTTTGTGACAACTGCTGATGTATTTTTTAAATCCCCTTTTACATTTGATTTGATATTTACAGTACTGCTTGATTGAAAGAACGACAGTCAATGATCTATCTGATCTATGACAATCAAATCCAACATGTTACATCATGCCGTTGCCCAAAAGTACATTCTCACAAATCGTTCTGAAATCCCAGGAGTTAACTCTTCTTGGTTTTACAATTTTGCGTGTGTTATCTTAACTAAGTATAGCAATATCTGGGGGGAGAACTGTAAATCTAATTAGACTACACCAGGCTTTTTAATGCCCTGGAGACAGTGTGTTACGTTTCTATTGATGCAGAAACAGCAGTCTTTAAAAAAATGCTTTTTACCATCCACCAATGAAATAAATGACCTGTACAACCTACAGTCCATCTGTTTGCAGGTAAGACAATCTGTACAATAAAAAATGATATTTGCTACTGAGTGCTTCCTGAACATTCTGTAATTTCTTACTATAACCAATAATGTGCTAATGGCAGGTGTTTTAAAAAGACCACAAGCCCCAGTTTAAAAGGCATAGTCATGTCAACTTAAAAGTCCCCAATTTCGGAAGAGAGAAACAGTAGAATGCATCTAAAATTCCATATGACCTTCAATGTCTATGATCCCAGGCTTCGAGGCAAAACTGAAAGCTTATTATTGGCAATGGATTTGTATGCGTCACCAGAAGTAGGATCACTAAAATGAAGACAACTAGGGTACGATTCTTGGAGTTTACATTTTATTTATATACTTTTTAAAACATCAGAAAACATTTACACAAGAGTTCTTCCAACTGTTAGTTTTTCAACAGGTTTGTCTCCTATACAGCATTCTCTGATCTGCAAACAGATGATAAAATTCTAAAATAAAAAAAGTCTGAAATAAACAGGGCCAACCGCCATACACTGTCTGCTTGAAACAATGTTCAGGTCAGTGTGCTCTACCAAGCAATAGGTCTCTAATCATCACCAATCAGGGCCCGAAAGACAAACATAAGGCGGTGTAAGTCTTACCGAACGTCCCGCAATGTGTGGACAGGTAGGTAGGACCAATAACGGTAATTCACCAAAAACGTTTGAATCTGAAGTGAACCAAAATCACAAAACAGCAGAGGTAACTGTCACCAGTCCCAACCCCACCATCAAAAACAAAACAACATCCTTTAATTTCATCATTTAAAACTTGACCAAAAAATTATTTGATACAGATTGTAGCCTACTGTACATATAATATAAAATAATGATTCACAGTCATGTCAGATTAGCGTAGCGGTGAATTGATTAAAAATAAAGTTCGGACACCCCAAATAAAGTCAAACACATTCCCCCAAACTCAAATAGTGTGTCGCGACAGCTGAACACTCGAGAAACCAGATAAATCCACTGGACTACGTAGCATGTCAAAACGATGTGGCAAAGCCAGAATTCAAGTTCAATAAAATCACTGAGCAAAACCATAAAATCACTCCCTGTAAGGTGTCACTGCCATAGCACACGTCTATGGGCTTGTTTACATCACACTACATTTCCCGAGATGTATCAAAGAAGACTAAAGACGCTATATTTTGTAGTAAACTGGCCGATATCGATAGACCAGGGGTCCGTTCTCTGTACGTCGCTAACTCACTTAGATTTGACTGTTGACGATTTGGCATAATCCTGGATAGTTTGGTTCTCTGAGGGGCGTACGCTTAAACCTGCTCCAGCACACCACCCCCTCAAAGGTAGCACGTGCCACATTTTCAATAGGGCACCATCAGAGTTTAACTATTGCGAAGACAATTGTGTCAGGAACTTGTGTCAAGTTTCCGTACGGTGCGCTAAAGTGACGACTTTCCCGACGATGGACAGTCAGTCCTGCGTGGTACGTCACACGCATGCTGGTTTTTATTCAAACTCTGTGGTGATGATTTTGCAAACTTAAGTTAATCTAGTGTTTCGTTCACTCTCTCGTAATTTAAACAAGCCCTATAAGGAGCTAACGTCAACGCTAACGTCATTTAAACTAAATCTCGTTGTAACGGTGAACCGTTGCCATCTTTTCCGCTAAAATATTTGTTTGAAATGTCCCCCCCTCGTGAAGACAAATAAAATAACAGCAATTGTGAGACAGTGGGCCGATTGGGCAACGTTCTATGTATAACAGCATGCAAACAACCAAGGAGCTGGCGAAAAAGAAAAAATCAGAATTGCAGAGCAGCCTCGGGTAACACTGCAGACCATTGGGTGTTGGAGAACGAACACAAGACCGTTGGGAGGACGAACCAGAGCACAAGAGGTCAGGGGTGAGAGAAAATAAGAGAGCCAATGTAGCGCTCTCCCTGCAGCCGTTTTTTTTGTTTTCAGAGGGCGACAAAGAGCGGGCACTTGAGGTGACTTTGGCTTACAGGCACCTCCTCAATAGCCCAAGCTCAACTGTCTGGAAAGCCTTGGCTGCCATTGTGCCACACGTGACCGAGAGATTACCGGGCCTGCGGCCCACCTGCACCCGGTGCCAGGCAGCTCTGAGTGAGGTACAGCAGGTGCCTAAGCCACTGTGCGGCTGCTCTCTCTTCATATCCACCAGGGTCCGCTCACTTCCTTGTCACATCACAGCTATAGCACGCCATCCACCGGGACAGACACATAGTATGTACCTGCTCAAATTGTGCATCTTTCCGTTTACAGTATCTGACAAATTTTGTTGTTGCATAGACTACAAAGAAACACAAGTTTTTGTCTCAAATTTAAATAGCTTGTAGCCAAATTCAATCAATCCAGCAAACCTTTTTTTGCAGATTGTAACGGAAAAGTCTTCCATTTAATGAGAGAGTAATCCAATCGCCAATCTGTTGGTAAAAATGTTTAAAATATAAAATGTCCAGATTCTCACCAGGTTGCAAAATAAAGGGAAATTTGGAGAAAAACAAAACAAAAAGTAACACGGTCATCCTTATGTACCCGGCAATGCTCATTACCCCAACCCGTTCAGTTCCATTTCAAGTTTAGACCAAACACAGTCCTGGTTGTTTGGCCTGAAATATTTAGTTTCTTTCTCCCTGGAAGGCGAGGGGGCTCGCAGGTGGCTAGCAGGGGCGGTTGCGGGGGTGTGGGGGGGTGAAAGCGGATACAGTTTTTTTTGCCTACCTTTCCTTATTCCCCAAAAGCACACCACCTCACGTCTCGAATTGCGTTAGCAATGCACGAACCTCAGGTGTGAGCTGCTTGGCAGCCTTGGCTGCCTCTGTGATGGCTTTACGGTACAAGCCCTTTCTCTTCTTGTCGAAGCGTGACTGGAAGCTTTCTAGAAAGGGGGCAACCTGTGCAAGTGCCAGGAAGGAGGTTGTGGGTGAACCAAACCAGGCAACGCGGGCCTCTTGCCTGACTAAGAGCCCGTTATCTTTGCGGCTGATCTGGATGCCTAAGACGCGGGCCGGCCACCAGGGGAAACCGTATATTTTGGCCCAAACAATGTCCCCTACGCAAATGGTCCTGCCGTCCAGAGAGACACACTTGGACACATTTTTGGAAAATACTTTCTGAGATTTACGTTTTTTTTTCTCTTCTGTGGGGGCGGGTGAGGCGTCGGCAACTGCCGATGATGTGCCCGGGGCAGGGGGGGGCGAGTGCAAATCACCAGGAGCGGGAAAGTCAAAGGTTTCGGAGGAGCTACACTCTGAGTTTGAGGACTTTAAGTCGTCTGCACTATCAACGCTGCACATGGAGGTATTAGAGGAGTCGGGCTGGCTGGGGTCGAGGGTCATGTAAACCACAAGGTTGCCAGCCTTGCTGCCGCGCGTCTCCCGCCTCTCCTCCTGCCCCCCCTGCTCCTTCGGCTCCGCCCTGGGGTCGCTGTGCTCCGTGGCCGTAGGGGGCTCCACTTGGGGCTGGGATTGGGTCTGAGGACTGAGCTCAGGTTCTGGCCCGTTATCTGGGCCCTGGGTTTCTGCAGTAGCAGCCTCGCCTGTGGAGCAGGAGGAGGAGGAGGAGGAGCGCGTGGAGTTGCAGCGGGTGGCGCCTGGCTTTGGCGGGGACAAGCGGCCACTTCCCGGCACCTTTTCGAGGCACGGCAGCTTACATGTAGAGGAGTCACTATCCTCATTACGGTACCTTTGGGGCTTGATGCGCATCCTGGGTGGGAGTGGGGCGGCGCTGCTCGGTCCCACCCCGCTGATCTGCTGCAGCCGCCGGGTGAAGTGGACCTTCTGGTGGGCGTGGGCCTCCTGCAGCGCGGCGGCCCTCGTCATTGTCTTGGCATTGCCAGAGGCCGACGTGGTTTCCCTCTGCCTCTTCTGGGCCTTGGCCATTTTCAACACCTCGCGGGCCTTCGAGTGATCCACGCTTTTGCTCTGCAGCACTTTCTTGGCACCGAGCTGGACTCGGGAGTTGCTGTTGGAGGGCGACGACGACGTTGTTGTTGTTGTTGCAGCGGACGACGCCCTCAGAACCCGGTTCCCACCCCCCTTCACTTGACCCACCAGGGAAGAAGAGACCTGGCGTATCCCCGAGGCCTGCCGTTTGGACGCCTCCGCAGAGCCGCGGCCCTTTTCCTCGGAGCGAGTGTCATTGCGCGGCCGCTTACTGACAGGGGCGGAGCCGTCGTTGCGTCGCCGCCTGGCGTCGTCGCCACGAGAGTCTGACAACGGTCCTCGGCGAGGCTCTCTCTTGTCGACGGTGTTGACCGCGCCCTTGCACTTGTCACAGAGCACCTGGCGCGGCCGCAACTTGATGGCGTTCATGATCGAGGTGGGCTCTTCGCGGTACAGCCTGCGCTTGGGCCGCTTGATTTTGCGCGGTGGCGGCTGAGGTAGCGACTGGTTGTACGTGTCCCTGATGAACAAAGGCGGAGGGTACGGCGCTCCCTCCTGAAACAGCGGGGGAGGTTTTGAAGTCCAGGGGTTCATGTCAGGCTGAGAATCAGCGTTGGGTTCGGGCACTGCAACGACTGAGCCGTCCGAGTTGTCCTGGACTGGCTCATCCACATTTTCAGGCTCCGGCTGGAGTGGTTCTGCCTTTAGCTGCATAGATTCAGGTTTATCTTTGTATTCTCTCTTGGGGAACACAGTGATTGGAATTCCATAGGGTCCAAACCTGAGAAAATAAAATTAAAACCATTTAGAAACTTGATGACTATGAGTCGTAGTATTCAGCTTTTATTCTCCCTTATTCCACGTACCTTCCATGCAAATTCAAAGACATTGATCATATAACCCTGCATTTAGGTGCATTAATGACATACAGTAGTACACAAAAATATTGACGAGATCAAAAGAGCTCCATAAGACAAAAGGACAAATGAAAGACAGATACATTTGGTAAGTAGTATCAAACTAACCACAATAAACAGCAACCTGAAAACACCAAGCTCTGTTTACAATATTAATTAGAAACTTCCCACGATCTGACAGGGGATCAGGATTTAAAAAACAGGTACCCTTTTAGGGGGCTGTGTTGACCAAAACACCTCCCCGATCCTGGAGAGCCACAGGCAGCTACTGTTTTGATTTGACGAACCTAGAACACCAAGTGTGTTTTATTCAAATATAAACTGAACAACATAGTTTATAGTGGTGCTCAGCTGGAAACAACATCTACGGTATCAGAACACTCCAGACGCAGGGTTCCTTAAATTTGGCCCCAGTGACCTAGCTGGTGTATGTGGAGTAACTAGCTCTGTTTACAAGTGGCACACATTTTAACATTCCTAGCTTTCCCTATTTGACTGTGAATGTTCCTCGAAATGAAACTGGAGAGGGTAGGTATGTGGCTCATGCTATGAAGACCAAACACAGTCTGTGATATCCAAATTCCTGAATACAACCCTACCATGAAGGAAACAGACATCTGAATAGGCAACACACTGAAGAAAACAGATTTATTTTTACCAGAATCACTTGTTCAGTGTAGCGCAACAAAAATAGATTCATTTATTTTTCTCAGCTATAACGCATTTTTAGGTTGAGATTAACGTTACTGAATTGGATGCAGAAGAACATTGGGTGCAGAAGCGTCGTGGCCACGCCCACACCAAGCCCAGTGACCACACCCACACCAAGCGCCGTGACCACACCCACACCAAGCCCAGTGACCACACCCACCTAACACATTGTCACAGGTTGCATGGTGCAATATCGATAAACCTTTGTCAAGAAGTGCACACGCATCATGAACGATGTCATGTATGTGCCAGCTTAAAACCCTAACATTATCATTAGTGAACAAGCAAAATGTTTGAAACATTTCCATCGATGCTTTCTATCCAGTCACAATTACTTTCCCGATTTAAAATTGTCAAACAATAATATATTCACTACACATTTAATCACTATATTTCCATGATTCCAACGGATCATCAAGCCTAGTAGTTATCCACCTAAAAGGCCCAGTACGGAAATTGTAACAGAGGTACAGAAAATGAATAAATGTAAATAAGAATCATGTTTTGACAGTTGCCATCATGGGTTTCAAAACAATTAATAAACTATATGAAGTGTGAACTGTGATAAGCTTAATAAAATAATCAGTTAGATGATACTTGGACCTTATCGCGCAGCCCTAAGCTAAACGAGGCCTACCTCAGATATTATATGCAGTCAAGTATTTATTTCCTACCAGAGCAACTCCTAAAATAATCCCGGAGCCAGAGGGACGACAAAGCTATACATTACAGAGCTAGATGGTCTTTGATACGTGTACCTGCTCTACACTAATGCGTGCAAACAAATACTTCTCCTATTAAGTCCTTATAACATCTACTTGGATTTATTTCTCTGATATACTTTTGTTTTTACCTAAAGGATTTGTCTGTTTTGTTTGCCGGTGGTAAAAGTTCAGGCCTTTCGCACAAATGTCTGCAAACATCGCATATAACTCAGCTCTGCGGTAAAACAAGCGGAAGATTTTAATTTGGAAATGGTGAATGTGTTCAAGCAACAAATCTTAGTGCGCCAAACGCTGGGTGTTTGTAAAAACACTTTTAACAACCTTCGTTGTAAAAAAAAAGGCTTAATAAAATATTTATAAGTATTTGATTTGATTTAATTTGACAAAGTCACATAAAATTACAGTGACTCATCAAGTTGAGGTATTTTAATAGATACTCATGTATCAAGACGCATTAGGAAAGAGGTGTCTGAAAGCAAATGCACTTCCGTAGTAGGCTGTACACTGAACTTCTCATGCTGGTGGTGAAAGTGCATGTGGAAAAAAGACTGGCAATCTAGTGACTGATGTGTGGCTGCAGTTTGACAAATAAAATCAGTCTTATTTTCAATAATGTCATTATGTACCCTAGAGTAGTCTACCTGTACTATATTCACAAGCTGTTGCCATGACTCCGTGGTCCCGAACAAAACGGGACACATTTGCTCAATTATTCCAATTTGACAGCCAACCCAATGACAGAAATGTAAAAGTATGCAAAAGGGAATAACACATAAAAAAACTGGAAAGTACTGAAAGGTTTGATATTGATATTGTAATAAATTATCTTGTTTGGACATCCAAGTTTGTGGTTTCTCCATTTTGTCTTTGTGGGGAAGTGTTGCTTTTCACACAATTTAGAGTTCAGGGGAAGTTCAGGAACAGATAAAATACCAGCAACCACGTGATAATAACATAAACAAGACGGCATTTCTCAAATTTAAAGACATATAAAGTCAAATCTCATGTTATACTGCCCAAAGATGGAGACAGAAGCAGTCCCAACAAGTAGTAACATAACATGTTATACTGTCCACAGATGGAGACAGAAGCAGTCCCAACCAGTAGTTACATAACATGTTATACTGTCTAGTGATGGAGATAGAAGCAGTCCCAATGAGTAACATAACATGTTATACTGTCTAGTGATGGAGATAGAAGCAGTCCCAACCGGTAGTTACATAACATGTTATACTGTCCAGAGATAGAAGCAGTCCCAACCGGTAGTTACATAACATGTTATACTGTCCAGAGATAGATGCAGTCCCAACCAGTAGTTACATAACATGTTATACTGTCCAGAGATAGAAGCAGTCCCAACCAGTAGTTACATAACATGTTATACTGTCTAGTGATGGAGGACCACCCAAATTTCCCAATTACTCCTTTAAATTGCTGTTCCTGTCCCCTTTTCCCACTAGAACATTCCCACAGGAAGCAGGCAGTACTGTGACCAGCGCACACCTGAAGCCGCTAACCTGGTCCCCCCCTGTTTTTTCTTTTTTTTTGCTGGATGGGAGGGTTGTATTATTGTTAATATTGATGACTGTCATGTTATACCATCTGTTTGAGGACACAGGCTAACATGGAGGGGAGTGGGATATATCAGTGCAATTACGTCCTCATACAGACCTTCTATCTCTCTTAATTGGAGGGAGGGGAAGTATTCAGTAGATATGAATTGCTTCTTTGATGGTTTCATCTGTGCTTTCATACCTACACGAGCCATTCCCACTTATAGGCATCCTCGAAACCACCGGAAGACATCGTTTTTGCTCCGTGACAACCAACGCTAAGTGCAAAATTGCACTAGAGAGTTAAGGATTAGAGAGTGTTACACACTAATCAGAGCTAATGACACGGACTAGAGGGGAACGGGCTGTTCATCACCACCGCAGTTCTTTTCCATTCTAGCTTCTCAAGAGCCATTTCCACATCAGCCAACCGTAGTCGGCATACAACCACCGTCTCTTTACCAAACAACACAAGGAGACTGTCAACTTGGTTGTAGCTCTGTTGGTTGTGCATATAAGAGCGGACATTAAATTATTTCTACAGTTGTAACAGAGCGTTACAATTTGCAGCCCACAGAGCCACATGCAGAAGGGTCTTTGTTGTTCGATTACCTCAAACAAACAATCGCAACATGACGATTTCACACTTGTGAAAAACAACATTCCCAAATCCATAGCTTGTGGTGCACCTGAACGTGATTTCTAACATTTGCCCGGATAGGCATTCAGGCATTTGTCGCCAGACGTTAAGGCGACTTATATTCCAGTAAATAAGAAAATATAATTTAATGGCAACGCAGCAGATCACACTCGTCACTCAACTAATAGAGCCTAACCGAACAAATTAAAAAGATTAAAATGCATAGGGTTGTGCAATATTGTGTAATATTCCTCCCTCTTGCAAAAAGCGTGGCACACACAAAAACAACTCCGTCCGTAAATGTCAAAGCAAGTGGCATGCCTTGTTTTGCCGTGATGAAGTACATTTGGGTGGTAGAAAATTAGTTAATAGAAATATAATTAAACAGCTGGATCGTGTTGTTCCCACAAAGAATTTCGATAGGATTTAAATTTGTGACTTAAGTCTACCATTCCATAACTCATAATTATTTTCCAATTTAGCTATTAATGTTTTTGACAGTTGGCCTCACATTCTCCAGGAGAATTATCTGATACAATATGGCACTCATGGTTGACTAGGTGATGACAAGTTGGCCTGGCCCAAAGGCAGCACAGGCCACTTCACGGCTATTTTAAACCGAACCCGTCATTCATCTATTCGCTTACGGTGATGTTTTTGTTTATATTAGTAAAGATTGACAATGCTTCCACCTTGCTGAAAGCTAACTAACGTACATCTTTGAAAACGTTGATATCTATTTCATATTATAAGTAGAAGAAATCAAATAGTCTTGCCTTGTCCACATTAGCTAAGCAGCCAATTCCTGTATAGAATAGGCAATTCAGCACCACAGCAAATCCACAAGTTTGTTTTTTATTCAGTTAGGCATGAACTTGGTTCTAAGTACGATAAATGTTATAAGTAGGGGTTGAATTCGGAGCCATTTGGCACAGCTCTATGGTGAGCGCATTTCACTGTGGGCTTTTCTTTGATCCAAGCTGCTGCCAGGGCAACAAGTTTAGCCGTTTAAAACCGACAGGTACAAGTAATACAGCACATCACTTTAGGGTACCAGGATGGAGTGTCCTCCTCTACCAAACTGTCTAACCGTTTAGAAGAGTACAGTTTGAAATCGGTGAATGAATACCCTTCTAATCGTTTTAGATGGAATAGACGTCGCTAGGCCAAAAACAGCCAGTTGAGCAAGCATCAAACAGGAATGACATGACATGTCAATTAAACCCAATGCGGCCAATCACAGACAAAATGCCTACACAAAGGGGATTGGTGGAAAACAAAGGCCATAAACCAAATCCTTAGACTAAACAAAGAAGCTCTGAAAATGTATAATTTTGTTTGTAGATTGAGGTGGTGCTTACTGAAGAAATCTGATCTACATAAACATCCAAAACAAATCACGTCAGTTCTTCTTGAGCGGCCGCCATCTTGTCATTGCAGTCTTGACTTCTGTCTTTAGTATGACTGCTGCCCAGTGACCTATCACAACCTCTGAGGCTAAAACAAAGACTTCCAGAGTGAATATTCTGCAAGCTATTGACATCTTACACCCAAAAAATACTCCTAAACAAAGTGAAGATCTGACAAACCCCTCCATATTGAGCTGTGAGCAGCCTGCGAAGAAAATACGAAACACTACAAGAAGGTGTTTATTTCCGCTCTCAAGGTAGACAAACGTGCATGTAGATGTCAAGCCTTTTGCTGGAAATAATGACGTGGTTTTACATTGGCTAGTCCCCTGGATATACGGCTTGTTAAATTATGATCCCAGATATAGCCTGGCAGCGAATAACGTGTGACGTGTGAAAAGGGAGGGATGGGTGGAAGGTGTTGATGAAGAAACGAAAGCAAGGAGGGTATTATTGTTATTAGTCATTACAAGAGTGGGTGTGGACAGGGGTTGTCTACCAACTGCCTCTGTTCTCTGAGTTTGCCGCTAGTTTCCTCTCCAGCTGACCTCTACCATGACTAACGGCCCCGACGGCCAAAAGTATTAGCATCCTCGCCCGTTATGTCTCACATTTAACCAGTCGGAATGGAGTAAGGATTACTCCTGTTTTGTATAACAGCGTGTACCAGAGTGGGGGTGGAGAATGAGGGGAAAAAATATTGTCTGATGTGATCTGACAAGCACATTGAGAATTTCACATTGAGAATTTCAATGCTACAAGTACATCTCGATAAGACATTGATGTTCCAGTTTAAGCAGTGTGTGATATTACTATTAGGTTTAAGGCCTTTGCATCTGTAGTCATTCCTGAATGGGGCCACAAGAGAACCGAATGGAAAAGATGCTACACCGACTCAACGCACTTCAGAGACACGGTATGGCAGTTTTAACTTGTATCATCCATCGCCAACTCACAGTGAACTGCTGAGAGACACATGAGATAACCGGTATGGAATTTATACATAATTGTTATAACATACCAGAACCTGCCACAATCCTTTTGGTAAAACGTCCTCTGTCCATGTAAGACCATATTAGAGCTTTTTGGTAGCATGGAAATTCTATATGTACAGAAAATAAAGTGAAGCCTTAAGAGACAGTCAAAAATGGACATCTAGTGATGTATTGCTTTAGTGCCTCTGGCACCAGGTGCTTTGAAGCCATTCATGCCATCATTCATTTAGGAGAATTCCAAGGTGTTTCGAAGCTCGAATATCAAACCCAGTGTCAGAAAAGTTAACTGTTTTCAGAATTAGTGGGAGTATAAGAATCTGGTTTATTGCCAAGCGTGTTTACACATACAAGGAAATTGTTCTGACCCACCAGGACAATGACCCGAAACACACTTCCAAAAACATCAAGAAATGTCTCAAAAAAACACTGGAGTAACCAGCAATAGGGTCAGATGTAAATACTATTCTAAAATCTGTGGGAAGATCTGAAAACAGCAGTTGAGAGGTACCCTTCATATTTGCAGAGGTGGAGCAGTTTGCACAAGAAGACTGGATCAAACTGCCAGTACACAGGTTCAGAATCCCCCCCAAAAAGTATGTAATGACAGTGCAAAGATGAAACGCATATAAATTCCACCATGTTTTTAAATACAATGCAAGAAAGTGCAACTGGTATCGATACCTTTCACAAGGACGGTGGCAATCTATAGACAATTGATTTTTTATCAGATTAAAAAAAACAGAAGCACTGCCTGACATCACACATCTATTTACGAACACACTTTTTGTAGCTTGACCTAGTGCACCGAGTCAACAACATTTTGTTTTCCAGAGGTTGGCAGCTAGCAATTATGAATGTACACACACCACTTATATTCTAGCATAAGTGCATAATATGAGGTGGATGACAGAGGTAAACAAAACACACAGCATTGTTCCAGGCCTAAACTCTGGGAAAGGTGTCAGTGGGGAAAAAAAATAGGACACAGTAGGATAAAATATACCTTTTAGAGAGGTCCATCAGTACCCCTGAGAAGATCTTCTCGCCTAACCGGAAAGACACCACCAGTGCGTCGTCGATGATGTGATCCAGAGACACTCGAACCTCCGACCCGGGTATCAGGTTGTCCACACTCTCCGACGGTACCTCCTCAGTTTCTCCACCACCAGCCAAAGGGGGAGGGGGTTTCGATACTTGATCGCTCTTATTAAACTTAATGTCTAACCTCCTCTGTGGCGAGCGCTGGTCACCAAGTTCTGCAGAGAGACCCTGGTCCAATGCAATTACAGGAAGCTGGGGACTCGAAGAGTTCTGGGCTGAGATGCTCGAAAAGTCACAAATGTATCCAGTCTCCGTGGGTGTTTCAGGGGCCGGGTTCCTCTCCGGCACCGGCAGAGAGTCGACTTGTTCTGTGGACTCGGAGCGTTCAGGAGAAGCATCTTCCGATGACCCCAGGTACTCGGAACCAGGAGGGACCATATTGGCAGGTTCGGGTTCCAGCAGAGTCGACTTAATTAAGGCTCTACAATCAGACTCGACATTAGGGTTAGGTTGGGTTAATTCTGGCTCCTGGTAGTAATCGATCGTGGCCTCCGCTGGTTCTGCTATCGACAGGCAAGCCTCCGGGCCCCCGGGATGAGCCAGTGGCGAGTGCAGAAACACCACAGACGGCTGTGTGTCGGAGATGGACGCGCACGGCTCGTTGCTGACCTCATTTGCGGCTTCAGCATTCGGTGAGAAAAACCGCCTCAAACGCTCCGCTCTCGACATGGCGGCGGTGTGTTTCGGACCACAGCCTCCGCGGATCTGGTGGTGGCTCTCTCTGTTTTCCACACCGACCCCGGGACAGCCTGCCTCAACGTGTCCATCCTCGGCATTAGCAGCGGTGGCTTTTCCCGCGGCTTCTACGTCCGGCCTGCTGCTCACTAGCTCCATTTGGACCCGGGCGCATTCCTGGACTGCATCCCTATCCGTGCGTTGGGCAACCAGGTCCATGACTGGTGCGTACTCCTGCGTTGCATTGGGATGATCGAGTTTGGGCCGCGGCACCGCTGGCACCGGTTCGAGCTCTCCTCCGTCACCCGTCGTTGTTGTTGTTGTCGTTGATGCCGTAGCAGCTCCTGGCTCCGCAGCCACGGCCGCCATTTTCTTTCCGCTTTGCTTCTGCGGCCAGGAGGTCCTCTCCCTGTGATAGTGCTAGGGCCCGCCCACTTCTTATTCTAGAACACTTATGATAGGCCAGTGAACCACAACGTTGTAGTTGAGTGGTCAATTTCCACGTCATTCCACCGAAACCCCTGCAAACCCCTTTTGTAATTGGCTCCCTTTGTTTGGTCTTGTACACCTTTTCTCCACTAGGGGCGACATTGCATCGTATTTTAAACGTGAAAGCAAAGCATGGTTACATGGTGATGATGGCCTTTCTGTTTGGTGGTCTAGTGTTGTGCCAACGTTCATTTAAGTAAAATGTTCGTTTATAATAATAATTTGCTTAAAAACAAGATCAGACAAGTGCAGAATTTCTAAATAACGCAAATCTCAGATATAAGGACAAGAAAGTTAAACCAAATCCTTAGACTGTTTGTAGATTGAGGTGGTGAAGAGAAACTAATTATTAGATCTAGGTCTTTGTATATTCACCATTTTTTTTTATAATTGTTAAAGTGCAGTTACTCAACTGTTACTCAACAATTAGTAAATCATTTCATAATCATAGATCTCTGACGGGGGGGAGTAAGCCAAACGTGCAGCCAAATGAACGGATCCCTGTACCAGTTTGTTCCTAAATGTTCAGCAAAAACAGCCGTTGGATTGCGAATGACCCATCACAGACTGAAATGGTCCCATGTCAATAAACGGACCTACACAACTATCCTATTTGATTTCTCCAATACTCCCCAGACAAACACAGGGGCTCAAGTCGCGGTACAGCCTTCATCTTGTCGACTGCATCATGTCTCTGTTTCATTGTCTGATTTTTCTTACAACTGGTAGGTTACAGTGTAGGCCTCAGCCTACCAGGTCGGATCAGCTCTGGAAATACATTGCCAAAGTTTAACAGTATCCCTCTATGTTACCCATTGCCCCACAGAATGAGATATAGATTAGATATAGGTCAAGTGTGCTCATAGTGAAAATTCTGACCCTGTGCTTTTTTGGGGAGCATTTGGAAGTTCCTCTGAAACGTACTGTCAATGCATCTCGGCAGAAACTACAGTGAATGATGAAACCGTTCTGATATAATATTTCCAAAGATGCTGTATGCGAGGTTTATTATAAGCAATAAAGCATGCAGCTAGGTTTGAGAGGACAAAGGTTACACACTTTTGAAAAGAACATTTAAATAATGCTCTTCAGCTTTCCCCATAGGAAAACCTTAGTTGTTTCCACATAGAACCGATTTGGGTTCCATGTAGAACCCTCTGTGGAAAAATAAGTATATGAGTCAAAATGCTGTTCTACCTGAACGTTTTGAGCTTTCTTTAATTGGGTACATACATACTGGACAATACATTTAGAGAAAGCGGCTAATTAGGCCTGTGCAAATGTAACACTCCATGTTGAAATTAAACTGGAATACTATAGAATATAACTAGGGCAACCAGGCTGTAGAAGACAGGAAAATAGATTTTAGTTTAGTCTACCCATTTGAGAGTGCTTTCTTAAAAAGTTTGTCATGAAAATATTGTATGGGGCCCTTGAATGGATAGAATGAACTATAAAAGTTGATGTTTTACTTTGCTTAACATTATTTAAACTCATTCACCTCTGAGCGGGGAATAAAACGATTTAGCTCTTTGCTGAAGGACAATTTTCAGCCATGAGGTTTATGTGTCCTGATCACAGTGTAATACAACAACTCTATTGATGAAATCAAAGGTAACGCACTGAGACAATGAGTAACTGAAACACAAACAGCCTTGGGAATTACTTTATTTCACTTTTATGTGCATTTCAATGCATTTTCATTCAGTAGAGATTAATGTATTTCAATAAACCCGAGATAACAGGAGTTTACCGGCCTGGCTATTCAAATGTGTTTCCCACTGAATAACAGTAATTGAAGTATGGTCAGTTAATTGAGTTAACATTTCCTTTTTTGTTCCTTATCCACTGATTGTATGTATCATGCATGACAATATACATCTGTGTCACAGTTATTTTCTAAATGTATATTACCATTTAATGTCATGTCAATTTCTTGGGCCTTTTTTCTCGCAAAGAGCTGTCTCAGACTCGGAAAGTCAGATGGCCTTTAACCCCCGGCACACATTTTCCAAACAGCCAACCTTTGTGTTGATTGTGGCAGCATGGCTGCGTTCTTCTTACTGTAACCCATAATTTGTCCAACAGAAAAGCAGAGATGACATTTTAAGTTAGCACCAGATGCATATTCTGATCTTGGTGCAATATTTTCCGTCTTGTTGTGTGTATTTTGAAAAGCCATACACTTCAGTAGATGTGAAGAGCTGAGCATTTTATCCCAACGGCTTTAAGGGTATTGACCTGGAGTGTGTGTCATTTCCTCACAGTTGCCTTTAGACTTTTGAAAAACACTGTGCGTGTGTGTGCATGCTTGCGTGCGTGCGTGCAAGAGAGACAGACCACATCTAGCCACATAGGCATTGGGGCATATAGAACTTCCATTTCTGGGTTCCCGATCCCCACAATAATAAAAACCAGCAATCGTTAACAGACGGCACTCACTCTGAACGGCATCGAAAAAGAAAGTGCTTCAGGAAGTTGAATGTGGTCGAGTGCGTGTGCCTTCAGTTTGTGGTTTGGTTGCATTAGCCGGTCATGTTTACCGTGTGCTCTAACACTCCTCGGGATTATATACCAACTGTTCAGGGCCACGGTGTAAAAAGCCTACGGTCCTGACATGTCTGGTTCCTGTTCTGCCTGCAGCTCTCAGAACCGGTACGATCTCACGGTTCTTTCGCCACGAGTTCCGGATTCACAGCGTTGTTCTTCGCCTGTCACAGAGGTCACAGAGCACTAAACAGGCCAGGGAAATGCATGTGAATACCGACAGCCTGTGTCCTCTCTAAGCAAGGCAGTCTCTTAAAGCAGAGATTCACCAGGCGATTAACCCTTTACTAACAAGGAAATGAGTGTGCGATCGGGCGGTGCAGACATGTTAATTTCTTTTTGGTCAAAAACAGACCATCTGCTCAGACTAGCTCTTGTCTGGCTGTATAGTTTCAGGGATAAACATCATTCAGATGCAGCGAATCTCAGCCTCGATACTTGTTGCCAGTCTTGTGCAAAAGGTGAGTGACCCTGAGGTCACCATATCCCAGATGACTCACCATACTACAGAGCGGCACCATAAACAATTTTTATGGCATATTTATGGCAGTCCTGTCCCCAAAGTGTCATGACGACAGATGGGAGGAGATGGTGGCTGTGGGTATTTAAAAAGGGCCAGATTGCCCAGAACCTTACTGCTCCCTGCCTGTCTTGTAATTGCTTGTCTGCTCTTCTCCCCTTCACCTGTTCTACGCTCTCTGGACACAATGGCCTTCTCTGGAAAGTGGGAAACCGAGTCCCAGGAGGGATACGAAGAATTCTGCAAGATCCTTGGTAAGACCTTTAAGTTTAATAGTCCACACGGGTAAAGCAATGTAATTTAGGCAGACGGAAACTTTTGATCTGGACGTTTTCAAATGTGCCTGGTCTCCACAATGCAGTGAAAGGGATGTACAATACAGTTTTGACACAACTGGCCACATTTGGGTTCAGCACTATCAGAACTACTGTGCTCACATATTAAAGAATATCCCTAGTACATGCAAATACGAAATTGTCTAATTTCGCCCGACCTCACGTTGCAGTATCCTCAAAAAAGAGGTATCTTTAGCCCACGCACCTCTTGAGGCTAAGCCCACATTAACTATATGTTTTCTTTGAAAAACAAGGCATCCCAGATGACATCACCCAAAAGGGTCGTGATTACAAGCTCATCACTGAGGTGGTGCAGAACGGCGATGAGTTCACATGGACCCAGGTCTATCCCACCAACAAGACCCTCAGCAACAAGTTTGTCATCGGCCGGGAATGTGACATGGAAACCATTGGCGGGAAGAAGTTCAAGGTAAGCAAGGGTTTCGGCTCGGAACGCCGCTTGGGTCAGAAGAGGACTCGACATTGCAGTGCTGAAGCGACCACCGCGATCTGTGTTTGAACGGGCCACTTGCCAGTCATATTGGCCAGGAGAGGCCATTAATTTAAAAAAAAATTAAAACAATTACGATATAGATAGGCCACACTAGATAAAATAAAGGATTACGTTTATTTTACATATTACTGAAGACAGGGATAGCATACAATTAAAAACCAAGAATGACCCATTGACTTAATGCAATATCCATTTTTTTTATGGCAAACATTATTCCTGTGCCTACAGAACGTGTGTGCGTGTAAGACAACTACATCAAACCAACTGAGGTTTTCGGGTGAATAAATGATGTCATGAATAAAGGGTATTTGTGTCCCTCTATTTTAAGGCCACGGTTACACTGGAGGGAGGAAAGCTGAGCACATCATTTCCCAAATATCACCACACATCTGAAATCAGAGGAGGGAAGCTGGTTGAGGTAAGTGTCACTTTGACAGAGTATTATCAGTATTCAGAGAGAACATTTTGGTAATTTGGGTGATTTTTAAAAAATGTTTTCCTCTACCTGTCTAGACCTCAACCACAGGGTCGGTGGTGCTGATAAGAACAAGCAAGAAGATCTAACATGCTTACCGTGTTATTGACAGAATAAAAATATATGACATTTTTTAAGTAAATAAAAAAGGAATGACAGCGGTTGGTGTTTGTGTCTTGTGCTTGATGTGTGTCGGGTTGGTGGATAAGTGTCTCGTTACGTATGTCACCATGTGAGTCATTAGACAACCGCTAGGGGGCAGTCTATCTATCTTCACGAAAGATAAACGCTCCGACACCTCGCCAGGTCGACAGAAGAGTCTCCATCGAGATTTATTGAAGCAGTTATACGCGCGTCGTCATTGAGCCGTTTCTCGAATTGATTCTGGATATAAATTGTATTGTTGAATTTTAACCTAATAGATGTACCACCGGGAAACCACCAGGTCGGTGTCCGTGACGAATGTGAATGTATAACCGAGTTAATAATCATTATAAGATCTCTGGACTAGACAATACAACAATGGGCAGATGAAGGGCTGTTTCAGGATAAATGAGTGCAACCAGAAGACCACAACAGACAGCCCCTCCCCCGTCCTTCTTTGTAGACAAAGCTATCAAGAATGATCCATTACTGCCCCCCCCCACCAAGACACACACACACACACACATCTCTCGGGAGTCGGGACTGTCTCGGTGCCCCCTACCAAGCCATTAAAAATAAGAGGGCTGCTCTTAACATTCTATCTCTTTCCTATCATTAGTTCTGTGCTAAACAATGTATTTTTTCTTTCATTACATGAAGGACTGGTTACAAATCCTCCCAGAAATGCTGCATATTTGTAGGAGGTACATCTTTGTAGGAGAAAAGTTCAGATTCAGAAAACCGTTGAGGTGGTTTTGATTTGATATATATGAAATTTAAATTAAACCAAAGCTCCACTTATATCCTCACAAAGTATATTTATATACAGAAATATAATGTAATTCTTTTGGTGTCTTATTTGGTCTTTCTGGGATGGTTTGCACATCGAGATTTTCTGTGATTTGTTCATTTGCAATTATTTCAGCTTTACAATGTGACAAGCTCCTTGAGGCTTGCAGTAGGGACACACTCCAATACTTACTAGTTTAGTGGGAAAGGAATGGGAAAATGGAGGATCTTCCATTGCCTTGAGGTCTACAGGGGATGGGCGCGCATAAGTAGAGGTTGGGGTTTATTGTTGAGAGGGGGCGGGGCTAATTGATAGCGCCCCGCCCCTCCCCCCAAGACCTTTCATGTGCAATGAGTTGAGACATTCATATTAATCTATCCCCCGTAGGGTATGCTAATCAACGTCACAGAGGCTTCAATACCTCCAGCTATGCACCTCTACAGTATATATTTCTTACAAAAATGGTGGAAGAACAATACTGCCAGTTTGGCCTTTTGTGTTGTTTTTTTTTACCTTGTTTGACCAAGGAAACTGTCTTTGATTGCATGCTACATATGTGCTTCTCCAGGGAAAATATTCATAGCTGTTATTATTGTTGTTGTGTCAGTTTGTCCACTTAAGATTCTGGGTGACTGCAACGTGCAACATGTACACAAGAAATCCACTACCATTAAAAGCAATTTAAAATACTTTAAGCGTTTCAAAACACATATATTACAAATGTGTGGTTAATGAAAACACACACCCCACATTGTGGAGTAATAGGCGATAGTCTCATCAGAAGTGACATGTGGTTAGCCTACACATCACACAGAGACAAATTGGCCTTTAGGAAGAGATTGAGAACTCCATAAAAGAAAAACAGAACAAAAGAACAAAAACAGCAAACTTAAACAACAATCAATTCACAAATAAGTGACAGATTTGCACTATATTTTGAGGTAGGTAGGAGTCAGGGGATGTGAAGTGATGCTTTTGTCATTATAGACTTGGTGGACTACATGCCTATGGTCTTTCTGAGCCACCAGTTAACAGGAGGTGAAGCCGACAGACAGTGTGGCCAAAGTGGGAGCAACGGAATAGATTTAATCACCCCACAGTGGTTGACCCGATCAAACCTGAGAGATGGACACTGGAGCAGCATTGACAGCTTACTGACCCATGGCTGGACTCGGGCGACGGCATCATAACTCACAACACAAACATCAAGCTCACATTTTGTGGAAGCACCAGAGAAATAAAAAATCTGACTGCTTAAGGTCAATTATCGTCGGTGTCGTTCTCTAGGCTGGTATCACGTTTAGAGGCACACTATTTCCATCTGAACAGACAATGCCTATTTCACAGCAGGTTTGTAGCAGTGACACTACACAACATAGCCAACCACTTGAAACAGACTGAGGTAGGACCGTCGTAGTAGTGAAAGTAACATGACCAGAGGAGGACATCAGTGGGCCTGATCTATAACCTATATACAGTGCTGCGGCCATCCCAAAGTGAGCACAGTGTCTTTAACATCTCAAGGTCTTGCTGACAATGAGAGCAGCGCTAGCCTTTCCAGTGAGGCACACAGATCGATGGGTAACAGTCGGAGGAATTTACATGAACTGGGGAGGAGAGTAGCTAGTGAAGAACTGACAGGACTCGTTCCCCTGTGGTTTGACGTGTTGAGAGGACAGTTGTGGCCATTTTACTCGTAACTGCGGCTCCACCTGCCCGCGGGGGGCCACTGGAGCGGCAAAACAAGATGGAGTACAGTCCAAACCAGCCCCAGATGGGGCAGAAATATCAGCCAAACATTCCTCTTGCATTTAAAATAAATACACCGTCTTAACCAAGTAAAAGTTGACAGCAACATCAAGTTCCTTGACACAGCTGTTTTAAATCTTCCACGTGTAATCCAACAAACCCTGTAGTATATGTAAACAACCCTAAGGACAGATCTCTTGCACATGAGAGCATTTCAAACGTCTAGAACAGCAGCATTGAAATACAAAAATCCCACATTAGGAAAGGTCACGCAGAACCAGTGGGTCCACACGACAGTATCTTAAAGCAGAATCACAGGGGCCAGACCAGTCTCGTTGTCTCTCCACATAGCTCAGGCAGTAACATCACGGTCACATAACAGCCCGTCTGTAAACCAGGTTCAGTTTGTCCTCACTCCGCTTGCGTCACCTGTTAAAGCAGCTGGTAGCAAAGGCGAGACGGGAGCCCAGGTAGCTCGTCCCATAGGGCAGGCAGTGGAGGGGCTCCGCGGTAAGGGCCACCTGCATGGAGAAGGGTCCCGGGAGAGGCCCCTGGAGGGGTAAGGGTGAGTGCAGCCCAGACGACAGGCCGGGGAACGACGAGAAGGCTCCCTGAGGAACAGAGCCAGAGAGGAGCCCCGTCTCGTGTGCTTGGAGGTAGTCCCGAGAACCGACAGGCCCCAGAGCCTGGGACTCACCTAGCATGTGCAGCTGGGACAGAGCAACAGAGTGCTGGCTCAACTGTGGCTGGTAGCCAGCAGTCTGGAGAAGCAGCTGCTGGGAGGTAGACGAGTGTGGCTTCAGCGTGGAGGGGGAGACGCTTGAGGGCGGCGGGAGGGCCTGGGGTTGCCTCTGGACAGACTGAGAGTCGGATTTGGATTTTTTGGCCTGTTTCACGTCGTTGTCATGGGCACTGGAGAGAAGAGAACAATAAAAATCATTACCCGACAATTAGCTAAAGTACAGCGCAGATGGCCGTCATTATGGGTTTGTGACCAAATGAACATGTCTCACAGCAGCATGATGTCGATGCACTGGCTCAGGTGGTCCCAGGAATACCCGGTGAGCAGGTGGAGAACTGTGGTCCAGCTCGGGCTGACCTGGAGGCAGATGCGAGACGCCCCGATGCAGGCTGCAGCCACCTGAGACGGCCGGAAACTCAGGAAGGAATGGTCTGCGGGAGGGAGGGAAGGAGGGAGAGAAGAAAGAAGTGGGTAGGGAGTGATGCAAAGAGTAAGAGATTAGTAACTTAGCACACTCACCCGACAACGAGTGGCCGGGTTTAAAAGCTACACGCCAGTTAGGCCACACCCCCGCGGGCGCTCTACGGACTTCTAGCCCTCATCCTGTCCTCACCCTGAAGTGAGACTTCCAGAAAGTAGTGCGTGTACTTCTCCATGAAGGCTTTGGTCTTGCTGAGGGACGAGAGGGGCCAGCCGTTGTGTAGGTCTCCGTCCTGCACGGCAGCGTGGAGGTAGTAGTCTATGAAGTGGGCCGGCGTGGGCATGCACAGGTTCCAGCCGAACGTCTCCAGGAGGAGGAGCTCCATCCTGACCAGGTCCTTCTTGCTCAGCGACAGGTTTAGGCTGCTCATGAAACCCAGGGAGTTGAGCTGCTCCAGCTTGGGCACGCGGTCCTCCTTTTCCTCGAACTTACCTGGACGGGAGACAGTTACCGGGTCGGGGAAATGTTACGTGTACTGGGAATGTAGTACAGGTAAAATGTAATCCTTAATGTACTTTAACTGGTTTCAGTGTTTTTAAAATACATTCGGAATATATTTCATGTGCAATTTCATGGTATTTGCAGTCATATATTATGAATGTTTTAGTGAACTTCTAGTGGAGCAGAAACATACTGGGTGTCTTGAAATTATTCAGGGAATTTACTAACAGAAAGGTTTACATAAGAATCAAATAGTGATGAATTAACTATGTTAAAAACTCTTCTTTTAACACACTCTTCTTCCACCGCTTCTTTCACTGTGTGAAACTTGCCATAAGATAAATCCTCATGTCGACCCCTAGAGTCAGATGCTCCAACAAAGCAAAGCCCCTGACCCCTGGGTGCTCAAGGAGTGTTCCTCCTGTCTCAGATATGTGCGCGTTTGAGAAGCACTGAAATAATTACCCAAGGTTTGTGTTCACACATTCAAAGAATTTACAAATACACAGCCCAGCAACAATCAATGAAAAGACATTTAGTGTGAACTCTTTTTTTGTACATTTGGAACACCTCACTAAAACAAAAGCACAAAACGCTTCCCTCAGACGTTGCTCCTTAAATCCATCATGGACTCAGGTTAGATCAGGCCACCGCGTCATTTCAGTTTAAACACGAATGACCTTGTGACACAAATCCCCAATTTTGCAGACAACCGTGAAGATTAATTCCACACGACTGAACATGTAGGTGCGTCATTTGAGGTCGTCCTCAATTCTTAGCCAAACCCTGTTCAAACAGAAAGTGCCAAATCTGTCATTTGCTCTCAATGAGCGTGGTGATGACCAGTACTGATTTTATTGATTAGTTATGTGATGATAAACTAATAGTGCATCAATCCCTGCTTGATAGACATTCTAGTTTAACAATGTTCTTGAACAGGGAGTTCGACACATCAGATGCTTGATAGACATTCTAGTTTAACAATGTTCTTGAACAGGGAGTTCGACCCATCAGATGCTTGATGCAAACGGTATTCATAGAGTTACTTATTTTCTATAACACCAAAATACTCTCACATAGTCGCCAGGACCAACTAAACAATTCACAAAGACTAGCCCAACATACATTTTCCATTGAGTACGTTTTGTACCTACACAATTCTATAGATTCCTTTTTTTTCACTTTATAATTTGGCTGAGCAATTTGTTTTCAAATTAACATTTATGTAATTCATTGCATCCCACTTGAATACCTGGCAATCCTGCAAATAATTTGGTATGGCGTTTTATGCACCCAACACCTCCCACCAGCATTTTCTTCTGTGTCACTATGGTACTATCGGGAACCTTTCTATGTATCAGTTAGCAACAGTTGTCCCGAATCACACCCCTTCACTAAACACATTCAGATACAGCCAATTACCACACCAGTGACACACTATTGCATAAACTAGCATGCCTACAGCCCACACAGCAAAATTAATGTGCTGCAAAAAACCTTTAGACACACTCCGACTTCATCAACACCAACACGCTCTCTGCTTCCACGTCTCCATGGTGACCGACAGACTGACTGACTGGAAAGTTCAGTGGGCTCTGAAAGGTCACGACCTCCTGTACACACAGCTGTCACCAAGCACAATGCCACAAACTTAACAGCTACAGCCCCTTAAAACACACATCGAGAGCCTGCAGTGCGCCCAACACACACCACTCGTTCCCCTCCGGCTCAGCCATGATACCATTTGGTTTCTATAAATGCACGCGCCTGTCAAGAAGCGACAAAGTAAGGTTATTGTACACTAGCTATAAAAAACGGCTGTACTCCGACAGAAGACACTCACATGATTTGTACTTCCTAATTACATTTTTTGGTAGTACATGAATGTGTCTGCCCAAGAGATGCATTTGCGTGCTCTGTCAGAAACAAAATTGTTCCGGCCTGGTAATTACCGAGCTGGTAGTATTTATCAATT
This sequence comes from Dallia pectoralis, assembly GCA_029465975.1. Lineage (NCBI taxonomy): Eukaryota > Metazoa > Chordata > Actinopteri > Esociformes > Umbridae > Dallia > Dallia pectoralis. The sequence continues at coordinate 12,459,051 of CM055746.1, forward strand.
AAACATATTTTACTAAGTTTTACAAGTTGTCACAAAGTGCTTTTACAAACACCCAGCCGGAAACCAGACAGAGCACGCGTCGACAAGTTGTGACACAGCGGCTAGGAAAAAACTCCCTGGTGTGTGGAATTTAGGAAAAAAGCCTAGAGAGGAACCAGACGCGGGTGGCCAGTCCTCTTCTGGCTGTGTTTCGGGTGGTGAACTGTTAACATTTCATTCATAATTTAATGCACACACATTATGTCCGTTATTGAGTCTTTAAAACAGTCCAGGTCATGTAATCTCAGGTCAAGCATCAGCCGCTGTTCGACAGGTGACTTACTGGCCAGAAGGAGGCAGGAGAGAGCAATGATGTAGAGCTGGCGTATGGCTACATCGTAGTGGTCCATGAACAGGTCCAGGAGGTAGACGGCCAGGTGGCGAGCCGCTGGGCACAGCTGGTAGCGGTTACTGAGAACCGCCAGCAGGTCAGCGAAGTATCGTCGCATGCCCATCTGTGGAGAGTGGGCCTTGTAGGTAGGCAACTTCAGCTCCTAAAGAAGGACGACCGGAAAGGGGAGACGGGAGTAAATAGCACATTGACTCGGTGCGTAAATGTATACAATTAAGAATGATAACAGGGAAGGAGCAGAAATAAAGAGACAGAAACGGTAAAGCAGAAATGTGAAAAGACCAAACACAAGGGCAGCGTGAAGAACATTGATTGCGAGAGTTAACCACTAGACCAGACCTCAGACAAGCATGTGAAAAGATTACTTCCGATAACATCACCAACAGCCAATCGGTTCTAGACAACGAACATGACAGATAGGTCCACAAACGATACAAGAATTTGATTATTTATTTTTCAGCGAATGATGATTAAAAAAAGTTATCTAAATAAAACAAAACCGCATTTCTGTTTTAATGACCCATGGAAAATACATCAGTATGCATCCCACAGACACCCAAGTAATAAAAACATACTACATATCATAAACAGAACCACCTCCAGAACTGTTGCTAAGCAAAAGAACACAGACGATCGACATGTAGTTTATATTCTGGTTGTCTGGCTCACAGCTGGCAGGACCAGGGAGTCTCCCATGGTCGTGTGCGACCGTCCCAATGTCTCACAGCCATCTGTCCCCCTAGGGGTCAAGGGCTGGGGGCCTATGAAAAAAGCCTCTTTGTAGAGTACGGCTCGGCTGTAATTTAAAAGAGCGCCACAGCTGCTTCCTGCTCAGCTGAAGGCATAATAGTCTGCAACACACAGTTCAGTTTGGCTCGTCAACAACCCGGGCTGGATTTCTAGCATTTCCGTTTAACCGGCGCTTCTTAGGGTCAGAGAGTCATGCACGTTCGAATGGAGACTGTTCTTCACACATTATGGAGGATTCACGTTGAACTGGAGTGTATTGATTATGTTTAATTTACATTCATTAAAACCCTTGCTCCCCTTTCAATCTCTGTTCTCCAATCTCTGTTCTTGCTTTGAAACCTGGACAACGTGTCACTGTGACAAAATGCTAAAAGCAGAGTGGCAACAAACCTTCCTTCATACAAAAACCAAAAGGTACAACTTGGCAGATGAAAACTGCCAGGCTTCTCGCAGAGACAAGCTATTTATACGGCAAACATCTCTTGTTGAGCACCGACGAAAGACATCCATAGCAACAGGCTGTAGAAAACGTTTTTTTTGCACTTTGCCCATATAGTTAAACCCGGCACACGCACAAAGCATAAAACAGAGTGGCTGGGGACAACGTTGTGAAAGGCACCGGGTTTAAATCCTCTTGCTGAATCATTCAGTCCACAAAGCAAATTGTCAGGGTTCACTGATGTGCCGTTGATCTCATTTCCCTTTCAAATATAGAATCCTCATTTGTTTCCGGACTTTCCTTTGCCCAATAAATAATAAATCGGCACAGATTTTTAAATAATAATAAATGTATATGACACACAAGGAAAAGACAGTGAAATTACATCACCAGCGGCCAAAAGCTCTGGCGACTGCATTTCCCGACACTGACAACAAGCAACACGTCAAACCAGCCCCGTTAACCGTTGTCATTTTAGGTCAGTGTGTTTAAAGTTAGCAACTGGGGATACAGACAGGATGCAACGAGAGCCGTTGGTAAAGAGATCCTAAATAAGGATAAAAGCTAGCACTTCACATTTGTCCGAACAGCTTCTACTTAACAGTTCCCACAGGAAGTCAGCGGGATATAAGCCGAGCCGTAAATACGAGACCAACACAGACCGTGAGACGGAGCAAGCAGAGTGGAGTTGTCAGGTTTCTATTTAATAATCCAGTTAACACAGACATGCGTCTGCCCCAAACAGACCTCCTCCACCCATACGGACCTCCTCCACCCAGCCCCCCATAAAGACCTCCTCCACCCAGCCACCCATACAGACCTCCTCCACCCAGCCACCCATACGGACCTCCTCCACCCAGCCACCCATACGGACCTCCTCCACCCAGCCACCCATACGGACCTCCTCCACCCAGCCACCCATAAGGACCTCCTCCACCCAGCCACCCATACGGACCTCCTCCACCCAGCCACCCATAAGGACCTCCTCCACCCAGCCACCCTTACTGACCTCCTCCACCCAGCCACCCATACAGATCTCCTCCACCCAGCCACCCTTACAGACCTCCTCCACCCAGCCACCCATACAGACCTCCTCCACCCAGCCACCCATACAGACCTCCTCCACCCAGCCACCCATACGGACCTCCTCCACCCAGCCACCCATAAGGACCTCCTCCACCCAGCCACCCATACAGACCTCCTCCACCCAGCCACCCATACAGACCTCCTCCACCCAGCCACCCTTACAGACCTCCTCCACCCAGCCACCCATACAGACCTCCTCCACCCAGCCACCCATACAGACCTCCTCCACCCAGCCACCCATACGGACCTCCTCCACCCAGCCACCCTTACGGACCTCCTCCACCCAGCCACCCATACAGACCTCCTCCACCCAGCCACCCATACGGACCTCCTCCACCCAGCCACCCATAAGGACCTCCTCCACCCAGCCACCCATACAGACCTCCTCCACCCAGCCACCCATACAGACCTCCTCCACCCAGCCACCCATACGGACCTCCTCCACCCAGCCACCCATACAGACCTCCTCCACCCAGCCACCCATACGGACCTCCTCCACCCAGCCACCCATACTGACCTCCTCCACCCAGCCACCCATACAGATCTCCTCCACCCAGCCACCCTTACAGACCTCCTCCACCCAGCCACCCATACTGACCTCCTCCACCCAGCCAGCCAAACAGACCTCCTCCACCCAGCCACCCATACAGATCTCCTCCACCCAGCCACCCTTACAGACCTCCTCCACCCAGCCACCCATACAGACCTCCTCCACCCAGCCACCCTTACAGACCTCCTCCACCCAGCCACCCATACAGACCTCCTCCACCCAGCCACCCATACAGACCTCCTCCACCCAGCCACCCATACAGACCTCCTCCACCCAGCCACCCATACGGACCTCCTCCACCCAGCCACCCATACGGACCTCCTCCACCCAGCCACCCATACGGACCTCCTCCACCCAGCCACCCTTACGGACCTCCTCCACCCAGCCACCCATACGGACCTCCTCCACCCAGCCACCCTTACAGACCTCCTCCACCCAGCCACCCTTACAGACCTCCTCCACCCAGCCACCCATACAGACCTCCTCCACCCAGCCACCCTTACTGACCTCCTCCACCCAGCCACCCTTACAGACCTCCTCCACCCAGCCACCCATACAGACCTCCTCCACCCAGCCACCCATACGGACCTCCTCCACCCAGCCACCCTTACTGACCTCCTCCACCCAGCCACCCATACAGACCTCCTCCACCCAGCCACCCTTACTGACCTCCTCCACCCAGCCACCCATACAGACCTCCTCCACCCAGCCACCCAGCCACCCATACAGACCTCCTCCACCCAGCCACCCATACAGACCTCCTCCACCCAGCCACCCTTACAGACCTCCTCCACCCAGCCACCCATCAAGACCTCCTCCACCCAGCCACCCATACTGACCTCCTCCACCCAGCCACCTTTACTGACCTCCTCCACCCTGACCTCCTCCACCCAGCCACCCATACTGACCTCCTCCACCCAGCCACCTTTACTGACCTCCTCCACCCAGCCACCCATCAAGACCTCCTCCACCCAGCCACCCATCCAGACCTCCTCCACCCAGCCACCCATCAAGACCTCCTCCACCCAGCCACCCTTACTGACCTCCTCCACCCAGCCACCCTTACTGACCTCCTCCACCCAGCCACCCATAAGGACCTCCTCCACCCAGCCACCCTTACTGACCTCCTCCACCCAGCCACCCTTACTGACCTCCTCCACCCAGCCACCTTTACTGACCTCCTCCACACATAAAGATCTCCTCCACCCAGCCACCCATCAAGACCTCCTCCACCCAGCCACCCTTACTGACCTCCTCCACCCAGCCACCCTTACTGACCTCCTCCACCCAGCCACCTTTACTGACCTCCTCCACACATAAAGATCTCCTCCACCCAGCCACCCATCAAGACCTCCTCCACCCAGCCACCCTTACTGACCTCCTCCACCCAGCCACCCTTACTGACCTCCTCCACCCAGCCACCTTTACTGACCTCCTCCACACATAAAGATCTCCTCCACCCAGCCACCCATCAAGACCTCGTCCACCCAGCCACCCATACAGACCTCCTCCACCCAGCCAAACAGACCTCCTCAGCTCAGTTCAGCTCAGCTCATTGTCCGGCACTCTCACAAATGTGACTTATCACCACAAATAAATATGGCCAATCAACATCTCTGTTTACAAACATTCCCTGGGTTTATTAATGCTCACAGACACGGAGAGTTTGACCATAATGTTAATGCATGTCGTTTTCTTATTTAAATACATAAAGATGTGTCCTAGGCTGGAGCAGGGTTGGATGTTAACGTAGCTTAGTTGGTTTCAGGTCACAGCGCCCACCGGGGCCGGCCCAGAACAGTAAAAATAAGTATAATTAACATACAAGCACTCACTCGAACCCACTGGATTAGAATGTTTTCTGAACTTCTTACATTTTACAAAAAAATGCAACCAGACAGACGTGACCAATTAAAGCATTACGGAGCCTCAGGGAGCATGTGACATTTCACACCTAGGCTTCAAAGACAGGTACCACTAAAGCCACAGCTGAGCTCATGACCCGGGGGAAATGTACGGTCCACTCGCTCCCTGCTTAATTCAGCAACGCTCCTCGTTTGCTGTGAAAGAGAAGCCCTCATTATGCTTCTGCGTCAACTCCACGGCGTAGCTACGCCGTCACTCCTACGGCGTCGTGGCCGTTTTATGGTTCTGCGTCGGGTTGCGTTGCATTTCACCGCCAGATGTATAATCTGACCAATCACAGCCCTTGTGGTCTGCGTCGCCTCGACGCGTAGTTACAATTTTTTGGAGGTGCACGTCGAGCTACGGCGTAGGGGTCGAGAGGGGTTCGCGTCAACGCAGAGGGGTCTGCGAGGGTACGCCGTCGATTCGACGCAGAAGCATAAAACAAGCTAGAGTGCCAGAGAAATCAACAGGGGGTATTCACCTTCATTCGGAGAGACTGATGGATGTCTGCAGCGAGCTGGCTTCTCCACCACTGTCCCTCCCGCTCCATCCTGACCGTGTTGAATACTAGTGCCCCAGCCTACAACCTGAAGAGCACAAAGCAGAGGACACATGTGATCGTTGTTTCTACACAAATGGCATCCTTTAGTTGTAGCCTACTTTGCATTTTATAGGATGAAATTCCGAGATTCAACGTCTGGTTTTATAATAGTAACCGAATTTAAAAAACGTCCGGTGTGTAATTATCTAATAAGAGAAAAACAAGAATAACAATAAATAAAATCTGCGATTAATATTAAGTTGAACATTAAACAATTCATTAATAAAGGCAAACTTTAGGAGACATAATTTGAACTTGAATTGTTTGAGGTGGTAAGTGGCACCGGACTTACATTTGTAAGTCAATGTAAAAAGTAGTATGCGATTAATACGTGTAGGCTATTTGTTGACTGCATTATATTGCTCCGTTTCCCTTTAACTTCGGTCATTCCGTAGACTTATCATTTTAAATAAATGTTATCAGTAAAACAATGGGTAACGTAGCAACATTCGCCATCAGTATTGCGCATGGATACATCATGGATACATTGTGGCTCTCCGTGCACGTCACCGGTAATATATCACGCGTGGCAACTATCATCACGGTTATAGGAAGTTGTGAACGACCAATCAATCGTTTAATCCTGTTACACGAATGACAAAATAAGCGCAAAGACACTGAAAATAGATTGAAACGGTGCCACTGTGCATTAGAGTCACAGTAAACCTCCAGACTAATATCTCCTCAAATGTTACCTTTCGGTCCAACCTGCTTTTCAACCCTCCGGAGTCCCGAGCCCTTTGTTTCAGACCAGCTGCATTGTGGTCCAAATGTAGTCCTCCCCGACAGTTCACCTACACCTTTAAACGCATGTAACAGGGAGAAAAACTGCGGAAAAAAACAACTAAAAGTCTAAACGACAAAAACTTAAACGCAAGGACTGCTGTGTTATGTTTGCATGTGTTTTTCCCGTTTTTTTCTTCTTCGCCGCCCCACTCCATTCACCCCCTGTGGTGTGTTCGCCTCAGTGGAACACAGCAGGACAGCCCGAAGCGACCCTCCCTGTCGCTAATGTGGACCGGGACATCCTGAATGGGGAGCCTCCGCATCTAAAAACAGCGCCCCCACACCGGAGGCATTCATCCCAAATCACATGCTGGTGTATTTGGGGTTTCCTAACAGCTTGGTCTATGTTACCCGTGTACACTATTACATGCATTTAATTTAACTAACAGTGTTGGTAGATCTTAGAAGTCGTATATGCTTTAGAAAAAAAACGGATAGGCCTATTTGTAGTTTTCAACAGTAATCCTACACCCGGTCTCATGTGAACAAGAGAAATTATAGCAAAGCCGTGCGCCAGACTGTGTTAATGCGATTAGACCACGAAGGCCAAACAGCAGCGTTCACAGTGAGGGGATCATTGTGCAATATCTCAGTTCACCAACAGGGGGCACGTGAACTCAACTACTAGATGGTTCAACTCGACTACTAGCTGGTTGCCAGCCTGCCATGGACCCGTTCCTAATCAGCCTGGGCATACTAAACACTTGGGCGAGTAACCATCAGAGGACATGTTCTAACTAGTAGGTAGTGATGTGTCTGAATTATATACGGTCCATTGTATTGCACAGTTGAAACACTAACATACAGGATGCAAACGACTCATCTACTGTGTACGGTGATGTTTGTTGCATTTTGCTTTTTGCTCGGTGAAGCATAATCAAATGCACTTTGTTCTTGATTTCTCTTCGTTTTATAGAGTCAAAGAGTTCGTGCAGGCTATTAAGGAGTGAAGAATGTAGGAGTAATCGTACCCTATCCGTCAACGCGGGGTCTTTCCCCCATCAAGTGCTTGTGCCAGACCCACTCGCTCAGCCCAGACAGGAAGGCAAGAATACGCCTTATACAAACACACACGTTAACACCCGAGTGTTAAGAGTTTATCCACACGGATTTGCCGCGACTCGGGCCAGGACCGGCAGGGTCACTAGAACTAGGGTTCTCCAGCACACACAGATAGTTTATTAGAACGCGGTGTATTCCGTGCCACCAAACTATATGACACAGCCACGGGTAAATGGGAACAAATGCTCGTTCCCAGCCCTCATGGTATTGGCCAGAGTCACATTAGAAGCATGGGCCGGCAGGGAAGTTTGGCACAGTTGCCCCATGACATTCACCTCACCGGGGGGATTTCTCAACTGCTGAATCACGATCACACCACTGGAATGCTACAACCTCAGCCAATAGGGCTATTGATTTAAAGTGTCTTTCTTCCGATGGATATAAACCAAATACGGTGAATGTCAATTATGGGTGTAAACGTGTGAGCACTGGTGATGCGAGACAGGCTTTAAATGTGATTTAATGTGAGTTGTTTGTTTGATTGTTTAAACACACCGCTTCTAGGAAGGTTCCGACCTTGTGTTTGTACGAAAAATTAAAGGCTGTACCATCAAATAGCACCTGTTTACTGTGCACCGATCAAACCCGGTTCTCCTATCTCCCTTGATGATTGCATTAAGGCTCTGCTGGGGCTATATTTAGCCTGCCCTGTGACTCTGAGTAACACTGCAAGCAGTGCTAGGTGGATTCCAGTGTGCTCAGCTCCAGGACAACTCAACCAGCACCTGCTGCCAGAGCTAAATGACAGGCCATCTTCTCTGCTCCCACTGGGTCCAAACTGAAAAGCCCGGGGCCGAACCTCCAGAGGGGAGAAAAGAAGGTCAGACAGCCATCCAGTCTCCAGTCATCCATTTATTTTAAAATCGGTTGGCACCCATTTTGTTTTTCTTTCTATCTTCTGTTACATTCAAGCTCACTGGACATCCGAGGCCCTATAGTTCTTCGGTTTCAGGATTTGTCAGAAAAGGATTTGCCTGGAGTGGTGGTTGACGTGTGATGAACTTTCTCCCGGCCGGGCCGTAGGATCTGGTTGTACGGGTCAAGTGGTTGTCCTTCTCACAACTGACATAACGGGGGTCTCGCCGAGGGTAACCGCAGACGTCTCGCTGAAAGCGCGAGAGGGTCTCACATTCATAGACACTTAAGCACAGTCATGTACAAACACACGGTCAGTGGAGAACGCTTTCAATGTGGATCAGATTTACACGCAGGCGTTTAGTATCTCGCATGCCTAATAACTATTAGCATTTTCACAATTTCACAACACCGATAGGGTTTCATGAAAAACACACGTGCTCTACGGTCAACGTTAAATCACTTATTTCATGTTGTGCTACGCGTTTAGTTTTTGTCACATACAAATGCAACAAACGGTACAAGTAAAAAAATGACCCAAACTGGGTTACATTTTAGAATCTAGTTACATGGCATTCAAAGGCATTGTATACATTCAAAAGATGTTGCTGTCTTTCTGTAATTCTCATCTATATGCAGGATACAAAGAAATGCCTACTGAGTCAAGCTATGAACCCCAGAATGCTGTAACTAGAAATGTGATTTGCACAGTAAAGACAGAATTCAGAGGAGAGGGCATTGTAATAGTACAGCCATGTTAGAAACGTTATCGCCATGTGATATTAGGACTTCTACAGCATCTGAGGACATCAGTGATTAGACTATTGCCCTGTGTTTATTAAGTGATGTTGGCGCAGTCAAAACCCAAAGTAATATTGTCCCCTAAGCTTCACCCTCTAGCATTCATCCCGCTAGCAACACCGCCTTCGCCTCAAGAACGTGTTGCCCTGCTGCTTGACCGCTATATAACCGCCATAACAGAGTAGGGAAGTAGCACGTGTGGGACAGGTAAACCGCTGGAAGTAAGTTCTCAGCCCAGGAAACATAATAACTCAAGTGGTGGCTGCCACCCAGACTGAAATCTTCACCAACGAGGGGCCCGAACCTCCCGGCCCAGATTCACCTACGGCACTATTTTGATCACCCCCAAAGTAAATCCGTACGACCAGGACACGGGACGAGAACCCACTGCCGTAGCCGAGGTATCCAAAACACACACACACACACATGCGGTAGGAAGCACAGAGCGGGTCCTGGTATCTGTGCTACTGAAAGTGAACTCCTCAGCAGACACCCGGGCGAAGGGGGAGGAGCCTGCCGCAGAGACGAGCAGACCGAGCTGTCACTCAGAGCCAGGAATAGAAAAGAGCTTGCAGGCTGCATCTCGACACTCACAGCCCAGCGAGCTGCAGGCAGGAATCCCACGGTGTTGTTATCCACTGTGTTCCATCACGACCGACCGGGCAGCAGAATCAACAGCAGAGCCCTATTGGATCACCGGGCACGCCAACGGACAAGGATCTTGGATGTCCAGACCGCTCCCTCAGAAACCGCAGTAAACCGCACCAGACAACTCCACAGAGCTCCACGTCACACAGCGCTGAGTCGTCCACCATGACCACCAAGTTCTACGAGGCCGACGGAGACCTGGTTCTGAACCACTACTGCCCCCGGACAGACTACTTGGATGTGTATAACTCGAGCTGTAGGTCGTCAACCCAGCCGTATACGGTCAGTGACTGGTCCGAAGACGATATCTCAGCTCAGCTGTCCTCGATGGCCTCGGCTAACTTTCAAAGCTCAACTGCATGTTCAGAGACCGGCAGCTTCGAATGCATAGACGTTGCTATGGAGAACCAGGGGGGGGTATACAGAGGGGGGGAGAAAACCGTTCCCAAAAGGCAAATCCAACTTAAGAGACGGAACACGTCAGAATCGCAAGACAACGATAAGGAAGAGGTGACAGACGAAGCCCAGTGTACGCCAGACAAAGCCAGCCATCGCAGGGACGTATTGATGCGCCAGCATAGTACGCCGGCGGCGTTCCATCTGGAGTCACCAGGGATGGAGGCGGAGAACAGGTCAGCTCGGACCGAGCAGAAGCAGAGGCTCCAGAAGTCCATGTCCCTGGACGAGAGCACTACAAAAACCAAAATGGCCTCGTGCATAATCACAAGTGTCCTGACCAAAAAGATGCAGTGTGAGCAGAATCTGCAGCACTCGGAGGTGATCGAAGGAACCTTTGCATCTGTAGACGTTCTGAACGACGCCAAGAACAGTTACCAGTGCCCACTGGCAGCGAAAGAGGTCAACACAGCGGATATGAGCACTGTTGACTCACATAAACAAGGGCCCCCGATCCAATATCATCAGATTGCAAGCGCTAAAACGATCCAAAATCCACTTTACCAACACAACACCATTTCTCTGGCAAGCAGCATTGGAAGCTCTGAGTTTCTCAGTCCCACGTGTAACAAGTCCGAAATAGTCACTGCTCTGGAAAGTGAAGAAACAGAAAGACAAAACCCCCGGGACGGGGCTCCGCCGCACGCTAACGAGAGCCCAGGGGACAGACTATCCTGTGACTCTGAAAAAGGCCAAACCAGCAGCGTATGTCCTGGTTCGAGCAGCCGACCCGGAGAAAAACAGGCCCGGGTGAAAAATGCACCGGAGGAATGCCGCAAGGGTCAATGGCCACATAAACAACAGATGCCGCTGTCGATAGCAACACAGAGGAGCGACGCACCCGGGGCCGGTCTGGCCAGGCAGCGCACACTGTCCCGTGAAGGTGTACCCGTGAAGGAGATCGACACGGGCTACAGGGGAGAGGTCAAGTTGCTGGGACAGTCTGGCAACACGGGGACCCAGGGGACATTTAAAGCCATGGCCCCAGTACATGTGGTGAGGGATGTGAGGAGGCTGGTGAAAAACACCTACAACCTGTCTTTCAAGAACGCCGGGGACAGCGTTTTGGGACAGGAAGACGGCTCCACAGCCTTCTGTCAAAATCCTATTGGGAGAAGAGGCAGCGGACCACACATCAACCAATCTGACACCGCGTGCAGCTCTAAAACAGCAACGTCCCAGCAGACCGGCTCTTCACTGGAAACCAGGCGACAGTGTGAAAGGACAGACTCCGCAAACGAGAAACAGGAATCGCCACGAGCAAGTGCCACAAATAGTTTTCCTGCCGTTCCAACGCATTGCCCATCAGCTGCACACTTCTACCAGCCAGAATGGTATCAGTGTGCTGGTGCCAAGGACATCGGCCAAAATCAGGGGCTACCTCCCAGATCCTGGGCTCAGACCACAGTTGCTTGTACACCTTCCCCTGGCTGTGTGCAGCTCAACCCCGCTGGGGGTGCACAGTCATTCATCTCTCCCCTCTTTTATACAGCCAACCCAATGAGCTACCAGAACGTCCAAACCCACGTTGGAATGAGTTTTGTACAGGGCCCTGTCCTCATGCAGCCCCAACCTCAAACTCGTGCAGCCCCTACCTCCCCAGACACACAACAACAACAACAACAACAGCAACAACAGCAGCAGTACCTGTGCAACACACAGGGCTTCATGATCCCGTTCAGCCCAGAGTACCGGCAGGGAAGCACAGGCCTCGGGTTTCCCGAGATGGCCGGAGGTCACGGTTCACGACATGTGCTGTTGGATCCAGAGACGGGGAGATGTTTCTACGTCGATTCCCCTCAACAACCCCTGCACCCGCAGCGCAAGATGCTATTTGATCCGGAGACCAGCCAGTTTGTGGAGGTGTTGTTGCCACAGCAAGCTGTGTGTAGCACAGTCATGCCCCAGGCCTGTGCCATGCCCTTCCCCTCGCTGCCGTTCCCAGGCATTTACGCTCCCCAGGTCTTCTGCATCCAGGCACCTACACAGGAGATGCCGTACAGTGGACCCTGAGACGGCTGCCCGCCACACCCACGACCGGCACAACGGCTGACGGTACCAACGGACTGCTCGCTGCTGTCAGGACTGAAGGGTGGGTCGCCCAGGGATTGATCTTATTGGTGCTAAGGCTACATGACATGAATTAACCGAAGGAATCAATCGATCCCCCCAAAATATGCTAATTTCATTCAGAGACTTCACTGCTGAATGTGAAAATTCCTTCTAATATCGGTTTTATTTCTAACGTTCAGGACTTATCAGTGAACAGAGAGCTGCTGGTAGAAGTTTTCCATAGTGTGTTTAACGAACGTTCCCTGAAGCATCCTCCCTTCCTTCCTTGGGACGCTGAACCGATGTAAGCAGATACTTGATGAACCTTTTAGCTTAAAACCTCTAGTTGTCTTATGTTGATGAAACGAAGGCACAGATTTTCCTCAATGCAGAAATTTAGAGCAATTATATTTTTTGTGAGTCTTTTAGATTTTTTTTACGCAGACTGAACTTTTTGTAAAAATAACTACAGCTTGATAGGATCAAAATGCTTCCTACGACCCTCGTGAGCTTCTGTTATCTTTTCCTATCGCTTCTTTGTCCCCATTGTAGAATTGAGGAGTGGCTTGAACGAGCTGACAGTGCAGCTGTTGCCAGCAGATTACATACTCATCACCAGGACCTAATGCTCCTTTGAATCATTGTCAGGGAGGACAGAACCTCGTCAGTTACTCTGTTCGTTAAAATCAATCGCACCTTTGTTTTATACCGTGACTGTTTTGCTTTGCCTCACACTGGTTTGACTTCAGATAATTAGAAGAGATACACTGACATTATTTGTTTATTTTGTACACAATAAAGCCTTAATGAATAACCACTGTTAAGGTCTGCTTATCTGATACAGGCAATAACAAGGTCCGTTATTGTCTTCCGACTTGTCTTCCTACCCATCATTGAAACAAAGGGCTTATAAACCCCCAGGGTGTAGTGTGTGTGCGCAGTAAAACGGGGTACGACAAACTAAACCTCTCCAATTAGTATGGTGAGCAATGTGCTCTCACAAATAACAAGTCAGTCAGAAACAGGAATCATCATTACAGGACATCGTCACCATCCTGCTCAGTCGCTTGACCGCACACGGTCCAGATCGCAGCCGTAAGTAACTGACACGATAAAAAAGACGCCCTGTATAAAAACCGTGGAACGTTCTAAACCAGCGGTTCCCCGTGGGTATCGGTTACTGTACCGCCGACATCAGTAACCGCTCATGTTAATTTCACTAGTAAGCCTCTGGTGTCATGAGTGTGTTCAAGAGGCCAGGTACCCACAGAGGTCCTAGTCCCCGTGGTTGGGAACCGCTGATCGAGGCGATGACCCTGATTTCGCCACTGATCCTGGTCGAGGTAGGCTATACTTTGGTGCAGGCCACGGTGATGGTCGTGTCCATGCGAACACTCTCACTCCACTCTCGTCCCGGGTCCTCCCGCGTGTCGTCCTTCCGTTTGTTCCGCCTGAAGCCCTGGAAGCTTGGACAGATAGGGACGTAGCGCAGGCAGCTGGCCCTCCTAACGCAGCTCATACCGACGGGGAAGTCGTAGGAGTCCATGTTCACGCTGCTTCCCCCAGTCTCGTCCGCCTTCCAGTCCAGCAGCCCTCTCTCCTTCCTTGTGCCTGTATGGATGTGAATTCAGGCGCACACACAGACACACACACAGACACACACACACAGACACACACACACAGGCACTTCAACAAACACTGGTAGTCACAGGCAACGGTCGTGGTATATTGAAAGGCCGACGTGTCCCACAGCGCCATTTCGTGGTGACGCGTAAACAAACACAAAACAACAGCTGATCCCCGGGAGCCGAGGCTGAGGAGGTGAGCGAGAGGTTCCGCGCAGAACACATCTGTTCATGAGAGGTGGCTGCCCTCACGCATAGCACACATACCTGGGATGGTGTTATCCAGGGCAAACGCCAGGAAGCCTCCTACAAACATCTCCGTGGTCAGGAGCACAGTGATTATTTGATCCAACTCCGCAACTCCTGCAGAAGACATCACATTTACCACCGAATAAATGAACCTGACCAATATATTCATAATGTCAGCCTATCATACAGCCCTGACGTCCCTATAATCCGCACTATAACTGTATGCGTACGTGTAAACAGCCTGAAGCCGCAACCACGTTCTCTCTAAATACGGAGACGGATGTCTATTCATGAAACCTTTTTTCAGGTGTGCTGCCCACCTGTTTGGATGCACCCCGGATGCAGGTCCAGGTAATTGGGTAGCATCAGGCCAAAGAACATGGAGAAGCCGAGGACAAAGAGATTCCTGGAGGAGTTGAGGTCTACACTTTGCAGGTTGGACAAACCCACGGCTGTGATCATGCCTGCAGGGCGGAGACAGAGGGGCGGAGACAGAGGGGCGGAGACAGAGGGGCGGAGACAGAGGGGCGGAGGCAGAGACAGAGGGGCAAAGACAGAGGGGCGGAGACAGAGGGGCGGAGACAGAGGGGCGGAGACAGAGGGGCGGAGACAGAGGGACGGAGGCAGAGGGACGGAGGCAGAGGGGTGAAGGCAGAGGGGCGGAGACAGAGGGGCGAAGGCAGAGACAGAGGGGCGAAGGCAGAGACAAAGGAGCGGGCAGAAACAGGAGGGCGGGTCAGAGACAGGGGGCGGAGACAGAAGGGCGGGGACAGATCAACAAACAGCGGGTGGACATATTTACTGTCATATTTTTATCTGGGACTTATCAGACGTTTCTTAGTCAGAGACATAACACGTGTATGATCACTTTCTGAAATAGAGATGATCTCTCGGTGATCATACCCTCCCTCTGGTGGAGGAGAGAGAGAGAGACCAGACCCAGTGTGTTGTGAGAGATCTCCACGGAGGGGGTGACTCACCGAACAATGTGCAGAACATGCCCCCTAAAATGGGGTCTGGCAGCGACGCGAAGAGGGCAGTGAATTTCCCCACAGTTCCCAACACCAGCATGATGGCTGCCCCATACTGCACCACTCTCCTGCTGCCCACCTGTTACGGACGCACAGTTCACAGCGTGACAAGGCCTGGACCTGCAGGATAAGCCTGTCTGGATTTAACGCTAACCCTAACCCGTAGGTAAATGTAAAGACGAATAGTTAATAAATACCAGGAAAATAGAACTAGCACTACAATTATTGAATGAAAAAACCCTGTACCTGAGTTCAATAACGTTAATGGATCATTTCACCCGCATGGAAAAGGCCGTGCCGACTGGACATATACATAACTCATATAGGACGTTAGATTACATATCAACATACTGCGTGTCTTTGACTGAACACATTTGTCTTTAACTGAACAGATTTAAAACAACATGTCTGGGAACAAAGTGCGTGGAGCGGAGGGGTGGGGGTTGGGTTTAGCCTCGTTACCTTAGTGATTCCCAGGACGCCGATGTTGGGACTGGAGGAGGTGGAGCCATTCCCTGTACCCAGCAGCCCTGCTATTATACAGCACAAACCCTCTATAAAGATGCCTCTAGCAGGAAGACATGACACAACAGTTAGTTAATCACCACAACGCAACACAGTACTGATGTTCCCCGACGGGAAGGGTTAAACCTAGCTGTCTTTAGTCTGAACCTGGAAGCGTGGAAGACTGACGCTCACCTGTTGATGGCATGGATAGGAGGCGGGGGTGCCCCGGAGAGACGGGCACAAGCGTAGTAGTCCCCAATAGACTCTACGATGCCAGCTAGTGTGGCACTGAACATGCCCAGCACTCCTGCAACAGTGACTGTGGGCAAACCCCACTGGCCTGAAGAGAAACACAACAGCAAGTCTGAGTCATTCTGTAGGCAACAAGAAGAGTCAAATCTGCACCAGGTCTGAGTCATTCTGTAGGCAACAAGAAGAGTCAAATCTGCACCAGGTCTGAGTCATTCTGTAGGCAACAAGAAGAGTCAAATCTGCACCAGGTCCGAGTCATTCTGTATGCAACAAGAAGAGTCAAATCTGCACCAGGTCTGAGTCATTCTGTAGGCAACAAGAAGATTCAAATCTGCACCAGGTCTGAGTCATTCTGTATGCAACAAGAAGAGTCAAATCTGCACCAGGTCTGAGTCATTCCTCTATGCAACAAGATCATTTAAAACAAAACCAAACCTGAATCACACCTGTGCGCAACAAGACGGAGCAACAGGGGAGCATTCGACAGTATAACATATTATAATATATAGCTGTTAGTAGATGGCCAGTGTCACCCTCTTTCTCAACTTGACCCTTGGCCCTCGCTCAAGTGCCAGAGGGGGGGCGACGCTGGCTTCTTACAGGGATAGGGTACCCGGAACCAGGGCGAGAGGGTCATGATGTCTCCACGGGCGTCTGTGCGGGCCTTATGTCCGTATCGCCGGGGGTCACTTGGCAGCACGTCGGTAAGGGTTAGGATGTAACACAGCAACCACACCACCATAACGGCCATGACGATCTGGAGACGGAGAGAACAGCACCACGTTGGCACCACGTTGGCACCGCTGGCATCTGAGACGGACAAGTGGTGTGTGTGTGTGTGTGTGTGTGTGTAGAGCTCGGTGGACTCCGCTTCTAACCGGGAACATCTTAAAGATCTGGACCCTGGCAGTGCCGAAGCCTTTTTTCCTGTTGTACGTAGGGAGAGGCATGGACCAGTTCCTCAGGTACTGAGCAAACAGCACAATTAGGAAGATACACCTGGAGGGACGCAGAAGAACCCATTTAGGCAGAGCATGTAGCGATGGCATGACCGAATCAAACGGACCAATCAGGGGGAAGGATGTGATTAAATATCCCATTAGATACTGACGGGACCCCAATCATAGTAGCCAATGTCTAGTGGAGATGAGAGGATGACAGGATGGAAACCGGACCCAGCAGTTCTCCAGTTGGTTAGTGTAAGAATGAATGTCAGAGTGACAGCCAGAGGGGATGAGGGTGGATGAGAATAAAGACAGGGCGATTCAGGGCGGCGATGGCGTCCACATACGGAGGCTACACCACGGGGCCCTTACAGTGCTGAGAGGCCCCAGTGGGAGCCGGCTCTGTCGCCAGCCGTCTGGAAGACGGACAGGCCAATGAGGGACACGGTGGGGGTGACAGTCAGGGGCCCGATGTAGTCCAGCAGGATGCCGGGGAGACCCACCAGGCCGATGCCCACCTCCACCACACTGGAGGCTATGATGGCCCCCTGGATCTGCGAGGGAGGGAGGGAGACGGACGGGTGTTATCATCCGCTGTGTCCGGAAATGGATTTAGTGCACCGGGCTTTACCGTGTTTCACCGGGCTTTACCGTGTTTCACCGGGCTTTACCGCGTTTCACCGGGCTTTACCGCGTTTCACCGGGCTTTACCGCGTTTCACCGGGCTTTACCGTGTTTCACCGGGCTTTACCGTGTTTCACCGGGCTTTACCGTGTTTCACCGGGCTTTACCGTGTTTCACCGGGCTTTACCGTGTTTCACTAGCCTGGCTGGCGATCGTGCGCCATGCAATTTTTTTTACCAGCCAGTGGGCTTGTTGTCCACTAGGTCTGAAAGGTACTAGCCAAAGGATTGGTTAATTTCCATCTCTAGTGCCAAGATGTGGCTTCTTTATGTTTAACTCTCTGATGGAGTTGATAAACATGAGATGCTATAGCTAATGGTTGGATGGACAGATGGCCACTAAGAAAAGGCAAGACGTACCTCTCTTATCCTTGGGTGCCAGATGTGGGAGGTGTTCAGAGGAAGACTCCAGTTCCCATAAATCTCCACTAAGGGAAGACAGACGCCAGGGTCAAGTCCTAGTTGGATCTAAGAAGCTACAATCATTCTGACTTACTCTCTGGTTGTAATGAATTACTTTTAGCATTTGACTATTTTGCAACTGGGCAGTGCCTTAGTTACCTAGTTTAAACTAGCAAGTGAATGGAGTGTCTGTGATTGGTCCATATTCTTTAGACATGGGACAATGGGATTGGGTGGACTCACCTTCAGAGGGACATTTCCATCTGTCCAGCCCTAGGATGGCCTGAGCAGGGATGAGGAAGGCCAAAGCACTGGCCTGGAAAAGAGGTAACCTACACATAGAAGGTAAAATACAGGGTTATGCATAAATCACCACACAAATATACACACAACACAAATACGCATCTCTATCCTCGTGGGGACCAGAAAATAAAAACACACTCCCTAATCTTAACCTAGCCCTAACCCAAACAACCTGACCCTAATGCCTGACCATAATATCCTTTCCCTAACCCATAATGCCTAAACTTAATATCATAGCACTAACGCCTAACACATGAACCTCAATAACAGGTTTTACTTACACCCAATACCTGTCCCAGAAATGTACTTTTTCCTGGTAGGACAGCAAAACATTTTCATATAAGGGGACGTAGTTTATGTTCCACTATCCTTGTGAGGACTTTGGGTTCATTACTCAATCTCTAAAGCGTGACCACACCAATACACACACCACACACACACACAGACACACACACACACCTGACTCCAAATGTGGTCTGTATGAGTGTGGTAATTCCCACGCAGGTGAAGATGGTTCCCACCAGCTGGCTGACAGTGTACTGGTCCTGTCCCACACACATGGCCTCAGCCAGCAGGAAGGGCACCGCGATGGTGCCGCTGAAACACGTCAGGTAGTGCTGTGGGCATAGACACAGAGTAATCACCATGGTGACGGGTTGGGGGCAAAACGATGACGGCTGGGGTGTCGAGTCACAAACACACATTCAAATATACAGTATCTCACAAAAGTGAGTACACCCCGCACATATTTGTAAATATTTGATTATATCTATTAATGTGACAACACTGAAGAAATGACACTTTGCTGCAATGTAAAGTAGTGAGTGTACGGCTTGTATAACAGTGTACATTTGCTGTCCCCTAAAAACAACTCAACACACAGGCATTAATGTCTGAACCGCTGGCAACAAGTGAGTACACGTAGAACATGTAGAAACACATTTGTAAAATACAGAGATACCATGTTTACCTGGAGGCCCAGTAGAATACAGAGATACCATGTTTACCTGGAGGCCCAGTAGAATACAGAGATACCATGGCGGGACGTCCTCGATGGTGTAGATCATGTCAAATCCAGACTGTTGCTTCTCCTCCACCAGCATCCCTCTCTCGGCCTCTGGCTCCCGTCCCTCAGTTTGAGTCTGGACATTATGACCCTGGCAGGAAGGACAGACATTCACACAGACAAACTGACATTGGGCAACTTGGCATGGAGAAGCCTTCTAATATTCAATGACTGTCAACCATCCAAACTGACATTGGGCAACTTGGCTCAGAGAAGACTTGAAAGGAGACCAACATAGTGTTCAGCAAATGGGAATAATGGAAGACAAAAGCTCTAATAAGACCATGGGAAGAAAGACTAGCTATCAATGGCATGAGATGATTGAACACTGTCGAACGCACTGCCTTGCCATCTCCATGGGAACCCACCGTCAGCACATACAGCTGTACTGTCACGTCGATTCCGACTGACATCTCCATAAATGATCAACACAATTCTGGATTATGTTCTACCTATGATGATGTCACGGAGATTATTCATTATGGTTCCTAGTGTCGACCGTTTTGGAGAACGCAAAAATTAATAAGTAACCCAAGTACACTGGAGTAAGAGATTTAACAGGTCTTCAATTTGGCACATATTCCACCCTGATCATTGTATCATTTGTATGACATGGAGATGACAATATTAGTTGCCATGGTGAGGTTTCTTCTATAATCCAGTGTCCCCTGGCGACTATCCTTTAGCTGAAGCATGTTGTTCTGCAGCTGCACCAAATATCATCAAACATCCTCCGGAACCATCATCCTCCGTTTCTCGTATCCCTCTTCATGTAAAGCACCTAGAATGACCCCGGGAAGCAG
Organism: Dallia pectoralis; assembly: GCA_029465975.1. Taxonomy (NCBI): domain Eukaryota; kingdom Metazoa; phylum Chordata; class Actinopteri; order Esociformes; family Umbridae; genus Dallia; species Dallia pectoralis. The sequence goes on from CM055746.1 coordinate 12,479,301, forward strand.
GGTCTCCTAGGTGACTAGTCACATAGAAACGTAACTAAAAAAATGGACACTCAATTATGAAAAAACAGTAAGATATTCTAGACAATTCGATTTCTACAGTGATTTTACCCCAAGGAGCAAACAGAAAAACACACAAGAAAAAAGCAATATGATCATTTAAACCTTTTAGAAATAAAATCCTAGCACACATTAACTCTGCCCCAACGCATGGTCAGAATCCAGTCAGGACAGACTATGTACACGTAAAAAACATTTAAAAAAATGCAACACTTGAAACGTTTGCCGGTGGTGTTTACCTTGTGCTCGGGTTGTGTCTCTGGGTGCGTCATTTGGACTCAGAAAGTCCTTGTGATGGATCTTCTGGGTTCTTATGGGGAAAGAAGCTTTTTTTTGCCAACACACATGTGACCTCATCCTTCTGCAGGACTAGATTAGCCAGGTTAATAATCTGCTGCGCACATGGACTTTACTCACTCAACGCTGAACGAGACGCTGAGACAATAAATCTGAACAGGCCCACGGGGGTCAAGAAGACACTTCTGAGGGGAAGAGATAACGGGTTAGCATCTGAAAATGTAAGTCATTGGTTTAGCAATGGATTCTGCATTTTCATTCAGTCAAAGTGGCACGCGGTTGCAATGGCATCTAGGCCAGGGGTCAGTCTGGCCTGTTAAGGAATTCACTTTTGCCCCCATGTATAGTTGCTGTGGTGTTTTGATGCATTTTAAAATAAGACTGCAACATCCACGTTTAGTTGAGATTTCATATACTGAGGCACCCCGCACTTGAACAGTCTGCTCAGATGAAAACATTTTGACCTGAATCTAGTTGCCTGGCCTTGTTCTAGGATCTGTTTGGGTGAGAACGATTTCTGATAAACCTGCTATGTTACTCCAACCATCTTAAAAGGTGTTGTTTGGTTCACACAAGCGTTTGAAGAAAACAAACAGGACTGCATGAACAGAAACATTATCGTACTTAATTTTTTTTAAATATGAGACACCGTAATAAAGGCGGACTCATTGTGTTTGTTCCATAAGACGTGAAGAGGAAATATGAACTTCCTTGGAATTGCCCTTCTAGCATTTAATACTGGGTTGAGCCAGTTAGATGCAACTTCAACTACCAGGTTCAGAAACAAAACATGACTCCCAACAACCACAAGAGGGCCTCGTGCACAAAGATATGAATCCATATGACAGGACTCACATTTACCGCACAAACGATTGAGACAAGTTTCACTTCATTCGGAGCAAGTGTGGGGGCTTGTGACGTCATCAGCCATTATTAAAAACCGGAATATAAAAAAAACTAAGGCAGCACAAACGAAAATATTTGCTGCACAAACGAAAATATTTGCTGCACAAACGATTGACACTATTTTGACTTAATTCTGAGATCGTGGGGGGCTGAGGGACCTCTGAATGAACTATAAAGTATTTTTTAACATCTAAAAAAGTAAAGCAGCACAAACGAAAATATTTGCTGCACAAACCAGCACAAACGATTGAGACTAATTTCTCGACTTTTTGCGTTGGGTGGGGGGCCAACTTCACGCAGGTCTCCCACCTGCACTAAGTATACAAACCGGTAAAAGACAGACGATGACTAATGAGACCGGTGACCTCACAGAACAGACCGGTGACTGTATACTAGTTACCACACAGACCAGTGACCACACATACCGTTGACTGTATAGACCGGTGACTGTATAGACCGGTGACATCACAGACCAGACCAGTGACCACACAGACCGGTGACGGTACAGACCAGTGACCACACAGACCGGTGACTGTACAGACCGGTGACTGCATAGACCGGCGAGCGCATAGACCGGCAAACCAGTCACTATAATCAATTGTCTTTGGTTTGCACCCATAAAATAGAGTTGTAACGATCTATCTTACTGACATGTGCTTCATGGTCAAGCGAGGTCTTGAAATCTCCCTTCATTCAGATTGGAATGTTTTATCAAAGTGAACAGGCATACACACACGCCATCATACACACACCATCAAACACACACACACCATCAAACACACACACACACACACCATCAAACACACACACCATCATACATATATACACACACAATCATACATACATCATCGCATGCACGTACGCACACCAACACACACACACACCAACACACACACACACATACATACATACACCATCATACATACATACATGCACCATCATACATACATACATGCACCATCATACATACATACACACACCATCATACATACATACAAACAAACACCATCATACATACATACATGCACCATCATACATACATACATGCACCATCATACATACATACACCATCATACGGCATCATACATACATACACACACCATCATACATACATACAAACAAACACCATCATACATACATACACCATCATAAGGCATCATACATACATACACACACCATCATACATACATACATACACCATCATACATACATACAAACAAACACGATCATACATACATACACCATCATACATACATACACCATCACGAACAGAAAGACAGAGCAGTCATGACGCCTTGACCCAGGAGAGGCTGCCTGGAGAAAATATAGGGGGAAGTCTGGGAGAACTCTTGGCTAAAACTCAGGTTATGACCCTGTGTCTGAGATCCAGTCCAGACGGAAACTTCCAGCTGATCAGTGGTACAGTAAGGCAGTGAGGCGAGAGCGAGTGATGAATGATAGAGGTGGGGTGAGAACTAGACAACAACGAAGAGAAAGACAAGATAGAAAAGTGTAGACAAAATAAGGTGAGTAAAAGGAAAGATGTATTGAACACAATGACCAATGAGCATCAAGACACCACAGGAAAAGGACCAATGAGCATCAAGTCGAGAAAACAACTAGACCCACAGGAAGGAGAAAACGACCAATGAGCAGGAAGAGAACACATCTAGACAGACAGGAAAAAGAAGAGGACCAACTAGGATGAAGTAAACACTCATAGACCCACAGGAAGGAGAAGAGGCCCTAATTAGGATGAAAAGAACCCACCTAAACCCAGAGGAAGGAAAAAAGGGCCGACGAGCATGAAGAAAACACACGATTCCCTAATTGTTACAACAGCCACTTTATTTCAGACTCAACAACCGTTGCAACAACGGAAGGAGTGGAGAAGTGAAAGACGTGACTACAGTTCGTTATACGTTCACAGGATGTTACAGTGGAGACGGAGAGCAGGTTGGGCTTAAGCACCAGCTTGGATCATTAGTCCGTCTCCCCTGTAGCGGGTTATGAACACAGTCAGAGGCGGGCGTTGTCCCAAAGGTTGTGTCTGTGTCTCCCGTCTCACTGGGCCCTCCTGGACATGAGCATTTCTCTGATGTTGTCCTCTGCGTCCTTCACACTGCGTTCCAGGTACGTCTTCTTTTGCTGCGGGGAGAGACCAAGAGCAGGGTCGGTCAGGCACTTTAAGGAGTCGCACTGGCAAACCAAAAGATGACGAAACACACTGACGAACGTGACAAATATGTTGCCAGAGGAGTACATTCTTACTCAATGTACCTGGAAAAATAACAGTTGTTAAATGTAAGTCATAGGGAGCACTTCCCCCTTTTTCCGTTCCAGTGAAGACAAGTGATAGCATCTTAAATTCCCAGACCATGTAATCATTACTCTACATCTCTCACATCTGTTTGTGCAATTGACTAGTAACAATCCACCATTTCCTATCCTGACTTGTCCAAATGCGCAACATGAGAGACTGGGAAACAAGGCTGGAGATATTCACTAACACATTTTATGTGTATAGCTTTCTAGCAGACATTCAAATCTACTTAACAGTTAGTGCCCACGGCTAGGTGGGATATAAGGGCCTGACGTGTTGAAACAGTGCAGTTTATACACATTTAGACGGTAGCACAAAGTTGGCAGCACATTGAATGTGACATTGGACAGTGCCTCTAACAGGTTAAAGTGTAGACTGTCAGCTTTAATTGGAGGGTAAATACATCTATAGACCCTGAACCGTACACAGTGCTGGTCACTTACTCTGAAATAGAAGGATGATCTACGCTAATCAACTAAACAACTTCCGATGCACCAGGTTATCATGTAATGGCACCTAGTCCGTGGTGATCCACAGAAGACCACAGCTTCCGTTTAATTCGGGGAAAAGGGCATATCATTTCATCTCAACACATCTTTACACCAATCCCATGAGGTAATTCTATGAAGGCGTTGTGGAATGTAGAGAATGTTAAGCCTTTCGGGAACCCATGGAGCAAGAAGGAGCGTTGGTTTGACAACATTGGAACAACAATTATTTTCTATTCTATTGACAGTGGAGAAAATATCCCGTCTGTGATCCTTAAGTTTGCGCACAATATGTGGCACTAAAACGGGGACGTTTGGTTACGATAAACGATTAACAATATTTAGTTACCAGTCGGTTACCATGACAACGGAAGAGATAGAGACCTTTGTGACAGCTGAAAAAGCCCCCTCCCCAAACACCTCTCATTCAAACGCCCCTGACAGAATCCTTAGGGTCACTGTGTGAATGATTTGCTCAGCATTGGGGACATGATGAAAACAGTTGGCTGTTCCCGGGCGGTCAAAAAACCGCAAGAAGATTAGGCGAAGACACCAGTGGCCACAATGATTCAGTTCCGTTCAAACGTGAGTCACAGAGGCCTATTCTTTCCTATGAGGGAACTCGTAGTTACCTGGGTTGTGGCGGTCGACACCTCTGACCTCTGTATCTCTCCAACCACAGACCCTAATAGGACAACCCATACAGTGTAGATCATATGACTTTGCGCACAGGCAATAATACAGTAGCTTCCTCTGTGACGAATACACCAAAATAACCAGTTATAAAAAATAAAAAAAGGCCCACTCAGCGGCTCACGTACACAGATGGTGTTGGTGTGCTCCTACGCGACTACCATGAGGACATTAACAAGGTCCTCACGCGGCTGACTATCAGGTTGACGTTTTAGTCAGAAGTCACCTCAGCCGATGTTCGAGCGACCCTAACACTTCAGTAACAAAGAAAGCTGCTGTTGACCAACACAGGCAGTGTGCCCAGGTCGATGTAACCACATCTAATGCTGAGCTTACGGGGGGGAAAAACTCCGGTTGAGTCAGTGAGATCCTCTGGTATTTCTGTGGGTATCCGTCAGGTCAATGACTCTTTGTCATACAGTGAATGGACCCTGTCATGCGTGTGACAGCCAGCCCCGCTGACTTCAATCGGGACGCCCATGACAAGGCAGAAACACTGTACAAAAAAAGAAAGCGGAAAACCATTGCTGCAACTCTCAGGACAAATGTCAAAAGAATAATTTAGAATAAGGACATATCCGCCAACGATTCCTAGACATTCGCCGATGACTAATACTTACATTCACATTTTCGACCCGCATCGGAATCGAAAGGGGGAGCAAATAACAGGTTCTTGGAAAAGGGTGACAACAGGGTTCAGTCTGTTCAATCTGTACAGTCGGCCATTTATAAACATACACCCACACAGGAACGACACAGACCTGAACCCTGTGGCGTCATCCTAACCAATGAGGTAATATATATATATATATATATATATCTTTCTGCGTGGGGCACAATGCAATCCATCGCCCAGTATTTCCTCATGCTGCCATCCCACAGAGGAACATCTCCCCTCCCCCTCTCTCCGACACCCGGTGGAAACCATTAAGAGGTCAGACCACATGGCCCGGCCCGCCTCTTGAGACGCGTCAGCGGTCTCCAAGGTACCGTAGGCACGACGCGGGTTCACCGAAGGACACCCCCAGTCAACGTCCTCAGCCACAGCTCATGGACGGGCAACAGCTGGGGGGGCGGGCCGCAAGGACACTGATGACATCACCTCATAAATACCATGGAAATTCGATCCCTACAGTCTAGATTGATCCACACCCTGAACGTGCAGGAATTACAGCCCTTTATACACACCTGGTGATGGTGCCCTGTGGTCTCTGAAAACGAGATGCAGCGGAGGGAAAAGTGCATCCCAGAGAGACATGACATTTGCAGTCTCAAATGTAGAAGTGCTGCATAAAAGCTGACAGCCATTTCACCTGGCAGGTAATACAGTGACCGAGGGGGGCACGCGAACCAACCCGCTTCGTGACCTCTGTCCGAGGACCGCGAGATATACAGGTAACCAGGTATACAACCCTCCCCCGGGCCTGTCTGAAGCCACACCCCAAACAAGCCTGAATACATCTGTAATTTGCTACAGGGTTTCATACTTGCATTTCAGACATGTACAGACAACGAAATGTCCTCAGGTAACCTTTACACCGCAACTGCCACAATATTATTGGATGAAGGCATCAAGCACATGACGCAGGTAGGCTGTGATTTCAGGAGATCTTGCCACCCACGCTTTATATACGCACAGGCCATATGACCATATCTGGCTCTGGCATTGGCACAGATCATAAAGAACTAGAAAAATAAACAAACAGAACGATATTACATTTGTTTCTTTGAAAGTGTTTAGGCGGGCAAAAGATTAGGACACAAAAAAGATACATAAAATAAATAAATGTTAGATTGCCCTATATTTTGTGTGTGTAAGATCAAACTGATAAGCAACAGTGACATTTTAAACTGCCTTTCTTGCTTATCATACCAAGGGAACGTGGGGCAGAAACTGTTAACTGTCGTGCCGTCCCAGTCGTGCCGTCCCAGTCGCGCCGTCCCAGTCGCGCCGTCCCAGTCGCGCCGTCCCAGTCGCGCCGTCCCAGTCGTACCAAGGCCCTCATGGCACTGTGTGTTTTTCCTTTTAAGACCCTCCAGGGCACAACCACAGATTGTTTTCACCATGTTCTCCCTACCGCAGCATCGCCATCACAAGCGAATAATGAAAGACGCCGCATGTCTCGCTCCGGGCGTTTGCGTCGACAATTCATTTCACATCAAAGGGGATCAGTGACAGGAATTCCGGAGCAGGGCTTCTGGGCCAACAGTGATTAGTGAGAGGAATTCTGAAGTAATAGTAAATACCGCGGCTAGAGATATGACAGTGATACACCACGGCGAACGGTGTTTGCATAGCAGGGATTATCCCGTGTCTGAATAACCCCCTGAGTGAGGCAGAAGAGGAGACTCCCAGACAAAGGAGAGGGTTGGGTAACTGTCTGGGTATCCCGCGGGGGAAATTACACATCTGGCATTTGGTAGCAGAAATACGTCAACACATGCCCCCCCCCCCGAATAAAACACATCACAATGGACGTCCTGTTCACACAGAGTCGTTCCGATGCCGGCTGGTCGGGTGTACGGTCTCGCAGGGTATGAACTCCAATCGCTAGGGGCCCGTCCGCTTCCACTCGGATGCGGACGCTCTTCGTTTGAACGAACGACATCCTCTACACGACCAGACATCTCCCTGTGTCACCCCCTCCGGTTCTGAGTCATAGGAGGTCCGCGTTGCCTCAGACCGACTCAATTGTTTTCGGGGCATGACCTCAAAGGTGCCCAAAGCGGCTCACTTCCATTTGTTTTCACAGAACACATCCACCCCTGCGGATTCGGTCGCGACCGACAGAACTTTCCTTCCCTGAGGTATAACATAATTTCCATATCAATAGGAGGTTATATTTAGCGTTGCACTGTAGATACATTAGGAGGAAAAGGGCTAACTGATCCAACATTACGTGGCGTTAAACCCAACAAACCCAACGGCTTGGTCTGGCTCAGGAAACGAGTCCCGTTTTAGGAAACCGGAAGGAGCTGCTGACTGAGACCCGCTGAACCACAAGGAGGAAACCAGAAACTGGTGTTGTGTTCAGTTGTAGATAAGGCCGCAGTGAAAAGCATTTGTTCTTGCAAAATGCCCCACATATAGAAAAGGAGAGGTAGTGGTGGACTTCAGAAAACCCACCACCCCCAAAAAAGATGAAAGTTGAGCAGAATCTCACGTGGACGATCGAACACTTCCGGCAAATGAGACAAAAACACTTACAGTTCATCCTGATCGGCCATCGCGGCGAAAAAGCACAGAGTCCACTCTGGCTTGACTCCAGGGCAAGGAAGCGTTCCGAAAAGACAACCTCTGACCCATTCAAATCGGGGAGGCCGTTCTTTGGCAGGTGGGCAGGTCTGGTCAATCGCCAGCAACCTGAACAGTTCATTTCCCAGTGTTGTGTCCCTCTGTAAGCAGCCACTAACAGAGACCATCTACACAACGCTCATAAGTCCAAGACACTTTCAAAAAAGTCAACGTTATCAAATTAACTGAACTCTACCGCCGCCAATCTCCCTGCATACAGATAGCATATACTGGGGCTGTACAGTAAACTGTACTGTTAACTGGACACAACACGTGAACATGGGCACAACCATTTTTAACATGCAGCCACTAAATACTGGAGTGCTTTCAGGGCGTGTCCAGGAGCCCGTCAACTGTCTCTACGCCAATGAGAGTACCCTGAAAAGAGGACTGGATCCTTAATTCCTGTCAAGAATACCCCAGGTGGTTCAGACGGGCAGCACTGCATCCTCTAATCTGACTCCTAGCACTGGTGTCCCACAGGGTTGTATGCTCTGTCCCCTCCAGTAGGCTCTTGTTTACACATGACTGTGTTGCCACTCACTCTTTCAACATTTTTCTTGTTAAGTTTGCCCACGACTCCACCGCCATTGGCCTGATCTCTGATAACGACGAAAACAGTCTATAGAAAGCCACAAAGCCTATTCGGAGTTGTACCTTGTGTATTCTACCAACCTAACACTTTCAAATGAAAATTTCATCCGGAGAGGAGAACTATGCGGTTATAGCTTTAGGCTGTAGGAGGAACAAAGAAATAAATATTATAAATATTCAAAAATGTATAGAGAATACCCACCTCAAACTCCTTAATTTTGTCATCAGCAGTCTTCTGTTTTTCAGTCAACTGTTTGTTGATATCTTCTTTAGACTGCAAGATAAACCTGATAGAGACAGACAACGTGGGAGAGGTTCAAGAGCGTGGTCATATTTTATTAGGGTTCTTCCCCCCACTTATGTACACATCTTACTCCACACTTAGTGGTATTGTAATTATTACTTCTAAAGCATTCATATGGAACACGCATATCCAACCACTCTGTAAAGTAGATTTTCAAACTGTTATAGCCTCAATTGGTTCTGTAGCCATGTGGTAAAACTGATGCAATCTGCAGCCTAAATGTTTCTAGTTTGTTTGGGGGTTCTTGCTAAGATAAGAAAGAAAATGCATTAAGCATTCTACAGAAAATTACAAGACGTGAAACCAAGTTCATCTATGAAAACAACTAGATAAGCAATTTATTTTTAGTGCATGACAGTGAAGCACTGACAGAAATGTTTAAAAGGTTCAACACAACCTTCCACAGACACTGTACATTTTTTAATAACTGACAAAGTAGGACCTGATTTTAAACTGCCAAGTGAAACTGAGGAAACGTGAACATTTTTTAGGTATCTTTGGGTGTAACACTGATCCCACATTCACACGGGGCACAATTCAGATGACTGATCTTTTGATGATAGCATTAGCTCTTTTCGCATCAGATGTTTCTAGAGCTGATCTAACTTTGAAAGTTTTGAAATTCGACTTTTACGTTTCTACCAGCCATCGATGCACATGCATGCATAGTCCGACTGATGATAGGGACATCAGTCTGTCCATGCAGGTCAACATGTGAATGCTGCTGAAAATCTCATAACAAGTGACAACATCGATACTCAGTTTAAATTAATCTTCGTCCGACTTTGACCCCAGAGACAATACTCACATGCGTCCGACTCCTTCGTACATGCGGGTGTGTTCTGGAAGGGTTTTGATTTCCGCGTGTGTCAGGTTGGCATGTTTCTTCATGCGAGTGAGCTGGTCGATCTGAAGATCTGCCAGTTTGGCCTTTTGTTGCGTGTCAATCATCCTTGTTTGAAGCTCTGCAAAAGCCTACATTAACAAATAACACAACATGGGATAAATGTACAATTCTGACTTAATAAAAAGTCTGTCAAGTTTACACTTTTCGGACTTCTCGAATGCAGGAGAGAAAAACGAACATAGCTCTCAATAATAAATCCAAACTGATTTCTAGTCAATATGACACTTATGTCTAATTTATCCGAAGAGATCCATTTGTGCTGTATTGCAGCTATATAACATCAGGATGTGTTCATTTCGTCAACCCTAACACTTGGTAGAAAACGTTATTAATACACCTAAAATATTCTAAATTCTCTTTTCATTTCTTTCATTGACAGAACGTTGATCAATCTTTTTTAGGAACAAGAAGTGACAGCATGTTGTATGTTTTTGAGATTAGCGTCTATTTAAGTTAGAGACTTCAGAGCTGTTTAAGACATCTTTCTCTCTTAAACCTTTTAGGTCACTGTGAGTAAAAGTAAACGACAGCACAGTGTGACAAACACAAACATACACTGCAATTTTCCGCAGCAACACTTGCAACTGTAAATAGTATTATTTTTTTTAGCACGAATGAACACTAAATCGCACAAAATGTCACAACATCCACAGTGCACTGTGTATTCTCAAAGTTCACATATAACCACGGATTTCATGATGTAAAGAATAACCCTGATAACGTATATGCATCAAATATAACTTATAACTTTGGCTGATAACAAGTTATTACTAATCAAATCAAAGTATACTGTGCCTGTGTAACTTGGTTTTAATATACTGTTTTATATTAGCTTATGCAGAACTGCCACGAGCTTTGCTTGCTGACACAGAAAACGATCACATCTGAACGCGTTGATTTAAATAACACACAAGTACACTTATTTAACAACGTTTTCATTATGCAGCCGATACACTTAAATTATTTGGAAATTGAATACAACTAGAATAAAAATAGGATTAAATGTTTTACCTTCTTTAGCTCTAAATCTATGGGCGCCGCCATGTTGAACACAGAGAGAGAACGTCACACACACCACTTCCGCCCTGAAACGTCACACCGCCTAGAGCCGCGATTGGTCGGTTGATACATAGGTGGGAATATTATTAGCATGGTTGGAGAATGGTTGCCAGCTAACCAAAACTGCCCTATTAACATAAAATACAGTTTTTAAATATTGCTGCCATTTTTTCTGAATGTTGGAGTAGACTAGCATATACCACGTTCAGAATGATCCAATCTGCAGATGGGAGATTGGCATCTCTGCCCTCAGATGTGCAGGAGGTTTGGGACAAGTTTGGAAAAACACAGGTTGAACTGAATGCGTTCCAGGAGAATACCCAGTGTCCCAGCTGGTTCTCTACAAGTGGGTCCAGCATGGCCTACTAGTTCTGAACACGGTTGTGTGTGATTGGCTAGCAGCACATTCGTACAGCTACCACACAAGACAGGGTCAGCTTGGAAGGCCATCAGATGCTGTGGTTCGTAGCCCCATACTGAATAGACAGCAATGTTTCTGCATCCTGTTGTCAGCTGTTGCTATGGCACGACCTGCTCACTCAGGCTTGAGGGACACCGTGGCATCGGGCCCCACATTGCCTACAGCTTTAGGCTTTGTCAGATGTACTCTGTCTGATGAACACCTTGCCTTGTGTCATTGCATCATATAAATGTTTTCAAGTGTGTGAAGGGAGAATAATGTTGGCACCTGGTGAACGCCCAACTGGTTCCAGAATGGTACAATGCCATGGTGCAGTTGACACTTGCTAGGCCAGCCTTTGAGATATTGGAGTCAGCGTTATAGAGTCGCCTGTCTATCACGGTGGCATTCCTATTGGCTACTGCCACCACAAAAAGGATAAGTGGGCATTCATCTCCGTTAGTGAGCACTGGATGTTTCTGACTGGGCTCAGGATACTGTCTTGCCCCCTTCCTGACCTTTTAGTCAGGCCAAATATCTTGCCAGACGGATGTGAGCAGGCCCTAACTTTGGCCTGCACACCCCTCCCTTTATTGCTGGTGAGCTGAGCATTTCTGAGAGTGTGCTGTGCCCAGCCAGGGCCTTGGACACGTATTTCCCACAAACACAGGCAATGTTCCAGTGTGTAACCAGCTGTTTGTTGCCATGTCGTTGGGGTTCTGTGCACAAGTCTATTAATGTCAGTCCAACATATGACTGTATGCACCCTTGTATTTTTCAGTTACAATAAAGTTGAATCTAATCTATCGGCTCACCAATTGATCTGGTGTTGTGATAGCATTTTGCATTGATCCGATAGCAAAAATTGCCTGTGTAACCGCGGTGGCGTTCGAAACACTCATTTCACCACTGCTGCTGTGAGAAGTGCTTGCTAGCGGGAACTCAGACCACCGACCAGAATGGCATCAGTGGTCAAACCAAATAAACTCCAGTGCAAGTTCCCAGGGTATCTGGTGGTCTACTAGCCAACATGATGTAAGCATAAAGATGTTGCAATAACATAAGCCTCTAAAAAAAATGAATTAACAAACTCGAACCAGAAAAGTAATGAAATATAATACAAATGAGTAATACAAAACATTTGAACAAGATTAGTTATTTATTTTGACATTTTATACAGATGGTTTGTGGGTGATATAGAAATATAATGTGCATCCAACTATATTTACATACTACATTTTTTTGTAACTAAATACTTTATTAGTGGGATTTTTTTTTGTTTCAAATCATTACCATTCAGTAAAATCGCTTTCAGAACTTCTTTAGCTATTCTGATTAATTCTGGGGTTACCATTTTAGTAACCAAAACTGTTAAATCAAAACATTAGCAGCATGTTTTATTTTACCTTGTAAGGTATAAATATGTATAAACATAAATATTACATATATATTATAAACAGAAACAAATAAACAAACTGTGCAAACATGTGTAAAACATAAAGCAAGGTACCTGCTTTTAAAATCACTGAAACAACACACCATATTACTTGCTGGTCAATGCAGGTCCACATACAGCGTAAAGGCAAAGCAATATGTGGCCTAGGGCGTTCTAGTGATCTAGGCTGCTACCTCAGATATACATCTACTGCTGTGAGCACATGTTCAAGACGGGCCCTCAACTACTTCAGAAAAAAACTCCCTCCTAAACCTTCATACACTGCAAACGGGAAATGGCAGAGCGATTCGAAACATGTTTGCAACCGTCCCTTAGCTTGCCATAGTAACCGTGGCAAAAATAACAATAATGCCATCTGCTTTTCCAAGTCAATAAAATTAAATAAATATATAAATACATTCTCCTCTAATCACTCTTCTAACCCTTTCCAGGAAATGATGCCATTTCAAATGGACAAATAAATCTTCACAGTCCTGAGGCGACATTGAATTGACTATTTTACGTGTGTCAAAGTTGGACTGACATTAACTGACGTAAGTACATTTAGTCAACTTAGTCAACTTTGCTTCCTGATGTGCTAGAAAAATGACTTCAGTACATCTGTCCCCATCAGTTCATGGGGGTTTCTGTTTAAATTACTGATTGGCCCATACAGTCCAGTCTGTCTTTTCAAATGTCTGAGACCACCTCCAGGCCTGTGTGGTAGACATTATCCCTCGCCTCCTTTTCGGGGTGAACTTCGTTGTAAAATGAACTGAGGTAGAATTGTCATCGTTCTTCCTGGATGAGAGCACATGAAATAGCAATGAGCAACATTTTATATCAGGCAATTAAATGTTATAGGCTACATCAGACAGACACTTACCCTGTCACCAGACTGTCAGGGGTTTGCGGCCGTCTCCAGTTTGACCTTATCCTCATTGTCATGGTTGAATTTGACTTTCTTACGATACCTGATATGACAGTGGAGGAATTATTGTATAATTGCGTACAGAACAGGTGTAAGTCGATGATGCCAAACGTGAAGCAAAAGCGGTGATGCTTAACGACGCTGGAAGGTCAAACCAACGTTTAAAACGCTGACAGGTTCAAGCAAACGTACCTGATGACCACGACAACGGCGATGACCGCCAGACACACTAAGGAGAAGACCACTCCAACCACAACCAGCGCTACTGTCCGCTCGTAGCTGCTGGGGTCTTTTGTTACTGGCAGGCTAAAAAGGAGACACCTTTCACCATAGTAACCAGGCGTACATCTACATGAAAACACAGTAAACAGTGATTAGGTATGGAGATGCATGATACAGTGCCTGTGGAAGTTAATATCCCCCTGTGTCCGTACATCCTGCTGCCTTAAAACCTAAGTGACTGAGTTCAATTTCCCATTTTATTATACCCTTCTGAATTAAGAAACGGGTGCTTTGAACCCTAACACCTGTTTTGCTAAAGACCATTGTATTTGTAACCAATAAGACATGAGGGGGTCTGGTGTATAGCCAATATACCACTGCTGTTCTTAGGTAATAGAGCTGTTTTTATGTAGTTCCCTTCTGCCTCTACACAGGACTTAGTCTTAGTATATTTAAGCAAAATACCACACACTCCCAACATGCTTTATTGCTACTAATATTAACCATGCAATTAGAACAGGCAGAAGAAATGTAATATCATTTTAAGTTCGAATACTATACACCCTCATACTTTATTTAACAGATACTATACACCCACATACTTTATTTAACAGACAAGTCTTTACATGTCACTTACATGGTGTAAATGCGACTGTAAGAGACAGGGTTTGATATTTGAAGCACAACTCCTAACCAAATGTATTTAATAAGACAAATAAGACAAAATAATAAATAGACCTAAGTTATGCAGACATATAAATGATTAGTAACTATTGCGGCTGGTAGGACATTGGGCGATGGGTTATAGTTGTGTAATGTGATTGATGTGTAAAGGTAAGGCATGAAACCATAAAGACATAGCAAGGAGCCTGCAGTTTCATTATAAACACACACAACAATTCTAAGTTTGAGTCAAATAACATGTAGATATGGAGCAGAAACGAGGGCATGGGGCTTACATGCATGACGGCTCTCCTATCTTCCTCAGATAATGGCAGACCCCGTGAATGCAGAAGTCCTTATATTTCTTCAGACAGGGATTTCTCTTCTTGCCCAATCCCTTTCTTTTTCGAACACCTCCGTCTGCGTCAGGAGTCATGGGCATATTTTTCGACTTTGTGGAAAATGCCACTGCGGATGTGCGCAAAAAGTGAGGAAAATCAAATAATGTACAGGGTTTTCTCGATACAAAAAATATTTACAACCTACATTTGCTTAAAAGACAGGCTAATGAATACCATGCACTTTAAACTGTGGCAAACCGTACCTCTTGGAAATTCCAGTTCATATTCCCCAGACAGCTCGTAGCTGTCATAATAGTTGTCCTCCGAGTCATATTCCAACTTGGATATTTCATTATCATTGTGGATTAGAGTGACCATAGCCAATTGACCAGGAGGGTTATCTTCAAGTAGGTCCACCGTATCTGCCGAGGCTCTCCCAAATAGCCTAAAACACACTGCACAAACATGGGAATAATTTATTGGAATACTAGCGGCTAAAAACTCACATGCAAAGTAAACCAAAGTGACATCAGGGCAAACAGCAAACACAGCATCCAACATTTACACTATATGATGTCAATTTTATATAAGCAAGTTCTATATTATATAGCCTAATATAAGTTATATGATCTTCTAACGTCGATACATATCCCAACTCACCAAATCCATTAATGAGAAAAAGCGCAAATCTGAGATATCCAATATCCATGGCTGCTTTGGAAAAGTATAGCCTGTAGAAAATCAAATCCCAACGCGCAGTGAACGGTTTAGGAAAAACTCTGTAGTAGTCTACTCTCTTGCCCGGTAAAAAAATTGTGACCAGTAAAGAAAGGGTAGCTAGCGTTCAACTAGTAGGGGGCATCCCAGTCTACCTCTGCATGCTGGCTGGCTGAAGCAATTATTTATGCTGCTCACACTATGAATCATGGCCACTCCTTCTGGCAGCTGTATCAAGTTCCCCTGTGCGCACTTGCATAAAGGGCAGGCTATAATGGAATATATTAATGGTTACACGTTTAAAACACATCTACACATGGCTACATCCTTTTGGTTAATACTGGCATTCTGTGAACTTATGTTTCGGCTATTATCAGAAGCGCAACTATCTGCAGAATAAGCGCAGTCTTCCGCAGAATAGGACGCCACCTGGTGTTAGAATAAGGTAGTGGAATAGCCGACAGTTACATCCAGGAAACATCCTGTAATACTAGTCATTATTAGGGGAACCGATTTCCCACCATGTTTAACACTTGACCGAAGACATTGTATGGTGAAGGCGTCCATTGGCTCTAACGTATACCTGTCCGGCTATAAGAAAATGGGGGAAAAAATGACTCACCAGAACATATGGCCTTATACCAATCCAGATCGGTCTGGATTTGATGCTCCTTTGTTAGTCTTCGAGCTTAAGACTTGGATACAAGCTGTTCCTGAATGGCTGGTCTGATACATATCCCTGCTTTGAAGCTCACAACCTATAGGTTTCAGAAGTGCTTTCCAGTTATGTCGACATGTTTGAGGTAGATCTTTTAATTCATTGAGGAACTATCTTTTATTTATTATCTTTATCTATGCCATTTGAACATGCTTAACTGATGCTGTGATGAGTTTTTACACCGTCCTAGGTAAATAATGTCGCAGTTTTTGTGACCAACTGACACATCTGCAATTCAGGCAGACTAATTGGCCTCACCTCATGTTGTTTTGAAAACTAACATTTTCAAGTGCTTATTGTCAGACCGCTATTATCTCTTACACAAACATACTGCGAATTGCCACCTCAACTTTGTTAAAAATATTAACTTGCCCTTCCCAGTAATTTGTCAATCCCATCGCTACAGGAACAGGAGATATTGCAAAAAAGTGAACAAGTTTATTAACGAAGCCCAATTGCAGAACCATAACCGAACAGCATTAAGGGGGGTGAAGCATCCATACATGATGTTTTAAAACATTTAGCAATTTGTTGTGAGTCAACCAAAACAAATCCTGTTTATTAAAAAAGAAAATGCCATTACAACATGCAACATTATAAAAATCCATCTGACGCCGACCAGGTTTTTAGGAAACATGAAAAAGGAGCTGAAAATGTTTCGCAGACTCTGGGGGAATCCTTATAAGCAATCATGAGCATCATATTTACAAAAAGCCCACGTGGCTCCACAAGCAGCATAGAGTCAGTCACTCAGGCTCAAACCACAGGTATAATTAGAGTGGAACCAAAGTCCTTTTCCGCATGCTCTTGGATTCACAAAAATAAAAATAACACTGACTCCAGTGATACGGTTAAGAAAATTTGGGGTAATAACTTGTCGTTACCACATTCCATACATTTACACTCCAGTCTGTACAAAAATCTGTAACAATAAAAAAACAAAAAAACATAACAAATGTTGCCAGAAGCCAGTTTTCCGACTGGCCAGTGTGGGATCCCTACATTCCCCATCCAGCTCCCATGCTGCCATTCATTCCCACAGAGCCGCGGCTGCTGCCATAGTAACTGCTTCCCATCCCGCTCTGATTACCTAACAGGAGAAAGAAATATCCACATTAGGACCAACGCATGTGTACATCCTCTAATACAAACCAGGAAACTATGGCATCAATGTAGAGACATTCACGCTCAAATGACCAGGATGCAAAACAGCAATAACATACAAGCAGAGGCCTCCCGGCCGACACGAAAAGCGCAACGGTGTTCGTACGAGCTGTCGTGTGATGTGCAGCATGAAGTTGACACTTACTGTAGTCATTGTACCCCCCCATGTTGGACTGACTGTTGTAACCCCCAGTGTAGCCAGAGCCCATCTGCTGGTTGCCGCCGTAAGAAGACTGATTGGCTGTGGAGACAGAACGTCACAAATGAAAGACGTGCAACAGCGCGATTTATGGTCATTGCGTCGCTGCACTGACACCGTACACCCACCGGCACAGTCATACAGTTATAAGTGAAAGGACTCACCCATCGCTCCCATCATCTGGCCGCCGTAGCCACCGTTGCTACCCCCTGCTGTTGAGTTGAGGAACAGCTCAACATAGCGATGTTCTGCAGAGAGTTGGGAGAGAGACGCCGCGGTCATGTCACAAACATTTAAACCGGACAAAAAGACTTGGAACCTGAGCTGACTAGTGAACCATGACAATGAAAAAGTCAAGACACAGCACTGCGCCACCCGTTTCAAAACAGCAGAGACTTACGCATGTTGGCTTTATCCTTCGACATGGCCGCCACAGCGTCCTCGTGAGTGGCGAACTCCACGTCGGCCTCTCCAGTCACCCTGCCGTCGGGGCCCACCTCGATGTGGACGCGCACCGGGTTTAGTGGAGAGAAGAACTACAACAGAGGAGAATGTCATTGTTACAGTCAACACCAAACTAACACGAAAATCCAGGCCCGCGAAAACCCAGGTCCGCTACTCACGCTGTAGATGTCGGTTTCGGTCGCCCGGTATGGAAGCCCCCTCATGTGCACGCAGTGTCCGGTCGTGCTCTGGAAACTTGAGCCCCCGTCGCCGTAGCGATCTGAACCTGCGGTCGCCAGGAGAGATGAGGTCATAAACATATGGGCCGAGCAACCCAACGCCCAACCGGTCATTTCCGAACGCACCGCAGAGCGGAAAAGCAACAGAACCAACAGACGCCTGTATTCTCACCAGCCTCACCTCCGCCGTAGCCTCCGCGACGCATCCGGTCGAAGGAGCCGCCCCGGCTCATGCCGTTGTAGCCACGGCCGCCACCGCCGCCGGGGCGATCGTATGGCCCTGGCCTCTGCATTCCGCCCATGGTTTTGCGCGGGGGTTCGTAGTTCGTTCGCACCTCGGCGCGGCTGCTCTTGAAAATCTCTATATACCTATATAGGCACAGGGACCAGCGTTAGGCCAGGGTCCTGCTCCGGAGATGGTCTACGGCTAGTGAGGAGAAAACTGTACACAGAGCAAAGGGAACTCAAGCAGTACTACTAACGACAGAGGACTGTAGCATGTTCGCCATGTTTCTCACAGCCATGCATGTCAATCGTAAAATCTACTCGCTAATGAATGCCCTTGAAACATACAGTTTTACATCAACTTAACATTACAGCATCTTACACATTAGGGCTAAATGACCATTTCCACAGGTATGGTAATTACATTTTTTTTATTTTTTATATCATTATCTGGAAGGGTCGAGAAAATGTGAAACTTCTTTCTCATGGCGACTCAAAGACAGATGCTATTATCGACCCCAGAGAACCAAAGCCTTCCTTGTAACTGCACATCCATGGCCAAGAGAGACAGGGTCTCAGTTACACATCTGTGTGCCATCAGGGTCTACGGATTAGTGCTGAGTGAAAACCGGAACATTCTATAGCCAAACACATTGGTGTCACAGAGTTAATATCTGACCGGAGAGCAGATAAAATGTAATGGACTCGTATGCAACCCCCAGGTCAGTGATAATTATATGGAATTCGTAATTACGTGCGGTGTGCATCCCACGATCAAAATGTCAACCTATTTCAGGAAAACGTGTCTCCACAGACACACACAAACACAGACACCGCTCCGGAACAATCACTCAGCACTAAAACACCTAGTGGCAAACAAAAGCAGATCTCAGAATCGGAACAGGCCACGGGGCGATGATCTCAAATGGATACGTGTATGGGTGTCCCTGTAGCGTGTGCGGGCTCTTGTCGCGTGTCGTTACCACAGAAGGTGACCGTGGCAACGAGTGAATACCATTAGAAAAGCAGCTTTGCCAGCCAACCATCCGTCCCCACCTGTGCCCTATTCTTTCCTTGTGTTTCTTTAGAGCCTTTTCAGCTATATCCTGTGAGGCAAACTGCACGAAGGCCTCCCCCGTACTCCTCCCCTGGAAGTCCACCGGCAATGTTATCCCATTTGGCACGATTTCCAACCCTTCAACCCAAGGACAGATAACCCCAGTGGGGGACACAGTAAATCACATGTCCATTCACAGAGTTCTTGCTTTTTCTTTAAAGGTGACAAACTGAAAACACATTTCTCACACACACACTCACACAAAAAACGTAAAAAGAAAACCCCTTAGTGAACAGCGCGGCAGATTGGTGTGACTTTCCTCAACGTTTACTTACTGTTATTTTTAGGCAACAAACAAAACATAGGTGGTGCCATAAAATTGTAGATCGGACTGTAAGCGCTCGATTCAGTTGACTGAGCGGTGCTAGTTTAAGGAGAACGATTCAGTTGAATTACAGACTAACACGTTCGGATTAGAGATCTAAATAGAAGTATCCATCATGAATCCAATAGTCTGTTTTGATGGACTAGCAAAGTCACCATATCACAGAAATGCAATGTCAACGCCAAGAGAGCAGATTCTCTTTTGCCGAACGTTAAACTACGTGCCGAGTTATTACTTGGCTATTCACATAAACGCTCAGTCGATGTCAGCCGGGTCTGTGGACCCTAAGAGTTCACTGAGCGGGGGGGCAGAGTGAGGACAACAAACACACCTCCGAAGAATTGGACGATCTCCTCCTTGCTACAGCCAAATGGAAGGCCTCGCAGCCGCACCAGTCCGTCTCCCTCGGTTTCCGGACAGTTGGGTCCGGTGTGCTTCATGACCCAGTCCATCTCCACGTTGTTTGATTTGAACACTGGCAGAAGAAGCAAGAACATTTTAGCATCCATGCCGATGACTGTGACAGAACGTGTAGTAATCAAACCATTCGGTAGTTGGTGCCGGGGGGGGGGAACTACTATTATTAGTTTAATCCTCAAACCCATGACCGTACGTTTTGTTTCCGCGTTGAAAGGTTAGAAACAATAATGATGTTGAAGTGAGAGAACAAAAAACATTGGTAACATTTGATGCAGAGAAATTATGGTAATGCTATTTAGATCATCATTGTCTTGGGAACTTGGCAAGCTGTGGAGCTTCAATGTCTTCTTGTTCAGTCTTGTAATGAAATGTGATGCAGTATTTAGCTGTGAATGTCTCTAGTTTCTTCCAAATATAGAATTTGTCATGAACAACTAGATAACGAATTGTCCGGTTGGTTTTCCCTGTTTGGCCACAAAAGCATTTTGCTGTTGAAGCCACAAGGGGTCATGTTCACTAGCGAGTCAGTAATGGAAGCTGCAACGTTGTGTTTTGCCTACAACATTGTCACTTGATCGTGATAATATCCTGAATCTGACAAAAGACACATGCTAGTGACGTGTCTTGAGATTTGTGTGCTCGCTTGGCTATAATCACATTAGCTGTGTGGAATTCGTATTGCTGGCTCAATCTAATTAAAAAAAGTACTCATTGTATTGTCTTACGGAAACACTCTCCCTAAATGTCAGTTGTATAAAAACGACCACAAATTCTTGCTAAAGCTCGCTTACCATATGGTTTGTCTATGAGGCTATTAGAAAGGTCGTGGGGTTTATTTGTTTTACAAAACAATATATTACTCCAAGATACATGTACAAGCAAACTTTTTAGCATTATAAGCATAGCATATGATATACTATGCACACTAACTACATAGCGGCTAATACAGCACACTTTCACTTTAGATTGAACAATTTATAAAAAAGTTCTTTTAAATCTTTAATAAAAAAAGCAATGTAGAAAAACGGAAATTGAGTGAACAGACTTTCTACCCCTTTGAAAGAGGAATTTCCCATGTCCACTTGATTGAGGAGCCAGTGACACGTGTGTTAGCAATTAGTGAAGGAGAACATCTCCGGTAAAATCATTTAGCAATTAACGCAGAAACTCAATTAAAAAAATGTTAGCGCACCCACATCACACTCTCCACAAGCCGTAACTACACATTACCTGCCAGTTAGCAGCTGCCAACAAGCCAACTAAATATCCACCCCGAAAAATATTTTTGTCATCAAATGTAAAATCGGGGCCCTGGCGGAAAACAGCCACAACTTATAAGATAAAGAAAACGAGAGAAGCAAATTAAGTTATGAATACCTTCCACATATCTGTGACCCAGGGTCTCTCTGTCCTTCTTCACAGCAATCTTCAGGTCATCTTCCGACTCCAGCTCGACAAAGGCCTCTCCACTTGGTCTACCCTCGCGAGTGTAGGTGAAATGGATGCTCGTGCCGTTGTTGGCAACGTTACAATCTGAAATAGGACAACATTGTATTTATCACCAGTAATACCTTTGATGCGTGCTCTCATGGAAGAAAATAAGCGGCGTGTTTTACCAGAGAAGAACCGTGCAACCTCATCCACAGCACAAGACCAGGGAAGACCACGAATGCGGACCACAAATCCCTCTCCGTCAGACATGGTTGTGTATGGTTGGTCAGCCCTGAAAGACATTTGAGAGGCACAATCAAAGACACTACAAGGTGGCAATGCTCGGGTATCCTTTGTCTAATAGGTATGAGAAAATACCCGGCCCGTTGAGTAGTATCTTGGCTACAGTTTCATCCACATACATGTGTATCGTTTCAATAAATACAAAATCAATTTCAAGTTTGCAATAGCCAGCTGAATAGAATCCATGTTTTCCAACATTTAATTGTAGCCGATCCAACACACCCAGCAACACGGGCAAAGCGTTCAACGATAGTAGAAATGACAAAATGCATAACAACCTCCATATAAGACCTTGAGAAATGCAATACTTGAATAAATTCAACGTGGCTGTACGATGTTGTAAAATACTTTACACGACATCAGTCGGTAACAAAATGAATGACTGAAAGCGGGTGGCCTTGCGTCCAGTGCAGAAACAGCGGCGGTATACTGAGCTAGCATTTAGGCGGTTCACTAAAATGAATGAGATGTTAAGTAATATGCATAGTTTGGTGAATATTACAGTTTGTTTTACTATTTGTCATAATTCTCGTACACGGTTGTTTTGTATTTGTGACCATTTTAAAAACTACAAAGGAATAATTCATTCAAAGCTAATCCACAATACGGTAATGGCTAGTTAGCTACACAATCACAAAGCAAACGCACGCAGACAAAGACGTCGAAGGCCTCATCATGTCACCTATAAGAAAACTGAAGTGGAAACACTTAAACTTGAAACATGAAATCATACAAATGCATGTAATAAGCTGAACAATTATAAAGAAATATTACGCTACCAAAGAAATCACAATACCAACCCTGTTTTCTGATATATTTGGTGTGTTCGGCGTGGCTGCTGTCTGGGCTAGTGTGATTAGGTCCACTTCTGCATCGGCGCGCATGCGTACTAGTGCCACACCGAAACAGCAAATCAAGGATTTTGATCACTGAGAGGTTCTACTCAGGAAGCACAACATCGCGCGGGACTTCCGGTGTCGCTTGCTGTGCACATCGATGGACACCATGGTCAAGTGTTTGGTTTGGAGATTCCCTGGTCAAAAGGATTTTGAATAAATCTGCCTTAGCTCATAATTTTCTAGTAATCTAAAGGAAATACATGTCCTCACCACAAACCTGTGAAAGTGCCAAACTTACAAATGTGCAACAGAAATCCATGTAGCTGCACACGTTTTGGTGGTAGTCTCTATTCTTACAATATAGCCTAAAGTAGGGGTCGACGAATTCAGTGTGTGATATCGGATATATCCCCAGACTTGTACCTTTATTTAAACCAGGTTGGCCGATTTCGCAACAGTTCTCCTTTGCAACCATAGATATATCTATGCTTTGCAACAGCGACCTGGCAAAGATAAAGCAAAAACGTGCACGACAACATAGAGTTACACAATAAATGCACTAATTACATGAGTGCAAATGGCAGTGGGATTGGCAATAAATGATCAAGTAGAGAGTCAATATACAGTTAATACGAGTATACGTAGGTCAGTTGCGCAGCATGGCAATAACAATTATATACAATACAAAGGAGAGTCTACATACATATAGATATGTATGTATGATATATATAACCTGATCTATATAATGTAAAGTAAAAGTGTATCTTGCAGGTAGGTCATTAGTGTTCACAAATTATAGGCCGTTTAAGCGATTTAGTAGTTGGGTGTCTTGTTGTCCGGTGAGGTCTTTGTTTCAACCTCGGAAGTAGAATAAGTGTTCTCTTAATACATCCATGTTCCATGTTCTAGGCGCGGAATTCAGTTTTTATCTGAAAGTCGCGCCTGGTGGAGCGAGTAATACTGCGTGTACACTGCTGCTGAATGAGGTTCCTGAGTGTGTTGTTTGAGTTCCGCTCTGATCCATTGCGTTAATATACTTTATAATGGCCACACCGCCGAAGAGAACATGTTCAAGCCCCGGATTTGACAACAGCTTTGAGAAAAGAACTAAGAAGATATCCATTGAAGGAAACATTGGTGAGTTTGCGCTGTCAGCTGCCTGACTATAAATGTATTTGCATTGCAAGCTGAAGCACCCCAGTAACATTAATTTTCTTGATTTTTACTAGATATTAATTGAATTGTGAAATAGTTAGATAACGATAGCTAATGCAATAGTCGACTCCAACCGCCAAACTGTCCTGTTGTTGGCGAAGTAGGTGTTGGCGCCAAAACCATATTGTTTAAGTTTATTTTATCCGTGTCAATATTATTCACCCATATTATCCAGCGAGTTAACAACACCTTTACTGTTTTTAATGTCACGACATGCATTTAACCTAAAAAAAATCCCAATACAAATAATGACCAAGTTGAGGCGGGAAATAAAGCTGTTTAATTGACAGTTGTTTATCCTGTACAGTATTGCGGTTATGTCAACACTACACATGTCTAGCCCTAAATAGGCTTAAATTAATTCAAATGCAATGTTTATGCCTTTTCATAAACTAGATGATGCCTGACTCGCTGGAAGAACGAAGAGAATAACATAACAGAAAATCATGAATTATCTATTGTTGAAGTCAGACTGACTTTCCCGAGTTGGTTAATGTGAGAAAGAATCGCAGAGTCTTGAAGTCTAGTTAAAGGGTTTATTATTACATTATTACATCAATGGTGTCTAGGGTGAAAATTTGAAAAACGTCCCAAATGCACAGGCTTATAATCCTCTTTGTGGGTCCAGTCCCTCCCACCGCCACACAACATGTTGTTATTAGGTGCTGTTTGGGGAGGACTGGACAATCTCAAGGTCAAGGACATAACTCAGAGTTTTTCTCTCTCAATACCATGAGTACATGGCTAGCAGATGTAATATTTTAATCACAATAATATATATATATATTTTATTCCACACTATTTAACTGTACTTGGAAAAATTCTGGGGTATTGCTGTAATATATTTGACTATTTACTTACTGCTGTTTGAAGAGTGTCATGTTTGTCCCTGGCAGCTGCAGGAAAGTCAACATTTGTGCGACTTTTAGAAAAAACCTCGGAGGACTGGGAAGTCATACCCGAGCCCATTGGGAAGTGGTGCAATGTTCAGACCAATGACAACGAGTATGAGGTTTGTCCCACACCATTCAACATATTGTTTTGTCCAACTAATGTTACATTCCCGTGTGTCAGTGGTGGAAAATTGGTCGTGCTCGTTCCCTCTTGCAGGAGCTCAGTACGTCTCAGAAGAGTGGAGGAAACCTTCTCCAGATGCTCTATGACAAACCTAGCCGCTGGTCCTATACGTTCCAGAGCTACGCCTGTCTGAGTCGCGTGCGGGCTCAGCTGCAGCTGCCTTCTGCAAAGTTACAGCAAGCAGAGAAACCTGTCCAGTTCTTTGAGCGCTCTGTGTACAGTGACAGGTGTGCTGAACATCTTTTAGTTGGGAAATTCATAAAATCGTCCAGGATAAACTCTAGTAGTGAGAAGAGTGTCTGTTTATGCCCCTCGATGTCTGACTGAATTGTGTCTTATTGCCAGATATGTGTTTGCCTCCAACCTATTTGAGTCAGGTGACTTAAATGAAACCGAATGGGCCATCTACAACGACTGGCACAGTTGGCTGCTCTCTCAGTTTGAGTCGCAGATTGAGCTGGACGCCATGATCTACCTTCGAGCTGACCCACAGGTGAGTAAAGCCCTGGCAGCCTCAAGTCTTAGAACCATAGGAACTTTAGACAGCTTGGTTGTTTCAAACATGGTTCTCCAACCTAACAAGGAAGGTTGGAATTAATGATTTTAATTGATTTAATTTTTAATTGTGTCCTTCAAACTTTTCTTTCGTCAAAGAATCCTCCATTTTCTGCCTTGCATATTTTGGCATTCTTGCGGTCAATTTGTTGAGGTAACCCCTTGTTTTCGTAAGCGCCTTTCACAAGTTGGATTGTATGGGCACGTTTTACATACTGTCAAGTTGCTCCCACAAGAGCTCAATATGGTTGAGAATCTGGTGACTGTGCTGGCCACTCCATTAAGAACTCAATCCCATCTGTATGTTTTCTTCCTTAAGAGTTTTTGCATCGTTTGGCACTGTGCTCTGGGTTATTGCTAGTCTGTAGAATAGTTTCAGAATAAAGATAATTGTCTCAGGCCATTTGGCTGATGCTCCAGAAACACATCTACATTTTTCAGCTGTGCAAACATAATTGCAAAAGTGTTTTCGAATGATTAATTGGCCTTTTAAAATTATGAACTTGGATTAACAAGCACACCGAGCCATTAAAACACAGGGCTGGTGGTTGCTGATATTGGGCCTCTATGCCCATTTAGATTTTCTATTAAGTCTTCTGTTTTCTTTCTACAATAGTCATTTACATGTCTACATTGTACTTATGACGAATTACATGTTATTTTATTGGACGAAAAATTGCTTTTCATTTAAAAACAAGGAGATTTCTGTGATTAAAATCTTTTTAACGTTAGTGTATATTTTGCCCTCCCTTAGGAACTGACCGGGTGATTAAACTTTTTTGTTTTTTCAGAGATGTATGCAGAGGCTGCACCTCCGTGGTCGTGAAGAGGAACAGGGAATTCCACTTGACTATCTGGAGCAACTGCATCACAAGCATGAGTGCTGGCTTTATGACCGCAGTATACAGTAAGTGTTCACCCATTTACACCAATACATCAATGGTGTCCTTTTGTTGTGCTGCTTCTAATAGGTCAACTATCAAGCCATCTTTTGCCTCCAGTTTACAGTACAAAGTATGACATTTACTGCACAGGGAATTTGGGTATGTTGTTGGTGTAATTTTTATTTTTCCTAATTTCTACCTAGTGTGGACTTCGAGTACCTGAAAGATATCCCAATCTTGATTCTGGATGTTAATGATGACTTCAAGAATGATAGAATTAAGCAAGAAGCTGTGCTGGACAAGGTTAGTAGTGGTTTGTACTCACAGATTAAACAACACATTATCTTACCAAAATCAGAATTTGTAATATAATCTAACCAAGTGCCTTTCTCTCACCATTTCCACACAGGTTAAAGAATTCCTGAGTACGTTGTGACCTGGAAACGATACGTGTGCTGCCGACTGAAAGAGCTTTCCAACCGCTAACATTCTATATTAATGAACTTGCCTCAGATTACCCCCACTGTTTGGTCTTCCAATGCCTTCAAAAATCACCCAAGATCACTGGTATTGGCAAAGGCCGCCTTAGAACTGTGGTTAAATGTTTTGGTTCTTCAATCCATCATTGGGGTAGCATGCTTTTAATCCAGGATAAGCAAACCTGATTCCAATTCTGGAAACGGAAGACAATCACTGCTGGGGTCAGGGGAGAACCTGCCTATAACGGTAGTTTTATAGTAGTTTAGTATTTCTGTTGCCTGAAGACTTTAAACCCACCACCCTGGAATTTCTCAACACCTGTGATGTCTCATTCTGATCTTTCCTTAACCTGTCTTTCACCAAATCCCTGATGTTGGAAAGATGTTTGATGTGATTGGTCAAAAGAAAAATCAGTGTGAGAAAGAAAATGGGTTAATCTCCATGTCTGAGGTAAAACAAGATTTTACATCCAAAAGATATAAATACTAAACCATTGTTGTTTTTATCTTAGTTTTGCCAGATTAAACTTGTAAATTCCGATAGAAATATACAAATGTATTTTTTAAAATCTGTGAGCAAAGTGTGTTATGCATGTTTTTAATATAGACGATATACAGAGTTTTATGTATTTATATTTTGGAGCTTATATTTTTATACTTTTGCTTGATCACCACTGCTCTTTATATGTGCAGTAATTCTCAGTAGGTCTACATGAAAATATTTCACAGAAGTAACATTGCTGTGATGAAATTTATATACTTTTTATGAAAATTGTACATTTGTTGTCATTTTTTAAAATGTAAATAAATGAACACAGTCTTGGAAGCTCTATTCAGACTGCACTCTTGAACATTTAAGGAAAGATCTGCCAGCCACAAGTAGTATTTGTAACGTTTTAGTCCGGTGGTAGAGGAAAGAAAATAGAGCCCAAGTAGTTGGACCCAACACAATATCCTGCATACTTGTTACAGTGCTGCATAAAACTCAGTTAATATTTGATCAATTAAGGGGCTTTAGAAACATAGAGGTTAATTAAACTACCGAAATTGTAAAATTATTGTTTATGTTTTTGGCATATCCCTTTTTTATAATAATTAATGTATATAACCTATAATAATAGTGTATGGTTATTGGTGTGTATTTAAATGTATCTTTGAATAGTTAAGGTAAGGTTCCAAACTTTTTATATATTTATACTATATTTATCTGCTACGTTCCTTTTCAAAATAAATATAAACACATTGATTGTTGTTCCACATGGGTGCATGAATCAAGACGTTTGATCACAACCTATACATATGATAGAAACAATGTAAACAAAAAGTGTAGCCTTGAAATATAGTTGCAACTATTTTGATCAATACTGCTCTCTGTGAATTTGAATGGGGACTCCAGACTTTTTTGTTATTGTTTTGTAGGCATTCAAACTTTCACATACATTTGCGAATGTTTTATTGAGAAACGCAAGGACAACTAGGCGTAACAAGGCGTATCTCGAACGTGGGACTTTCTGTGACAGACGGGCGGGTTTAGTGATCGAGTCCAACCATCGTCCAAATACACAGTTTTAAGGCGTTAAATCGGAAAGCTTTAACGTAAACCAACCTTGACGTCGCGTGCTCCCATTTGACAGGCATATTTTCCAGCCAACCAGGTGTCGGCCTTTTATTTATCTAACCAATAATCGACATCGATTCTGAATAGGGGCGGGTTAGGAGAGACCGAGGCGAAGGTAGGTTAGGTTGTTAGAAAGTTAATGGCTTGGGGGAAAGAGATTCTCTTCTCGCTTCAGGAGAGTTTCGGTGTTTTTCTGAAGTATAAACACAATTGCTGAAACACCAACAACCCCAAAGAAAGTTTAAGACAACATTGCGCTTATTAGAATACAAAATACCAAGGAAAGTATGCAGGATGCAGTAGCCGGGACGGCAATGCTTACGGACGGCTTCGAAGACGAGATTGATTCTGTGACTCCTCGCTCCCCTGCCGTAGCCGTAGGAATGGGGGTTGTAGCCACACCAGGGGCCGGACTCGGGGGCCTGGGTATCGGTGGAAAGAAAATCCGTTTGTTCGGCGAGCCCGGTGGGCCGCCAGTTGACAGGCTCGATTTCAAACTCGCTGCGGCCGCAGTGCTGTCGTCTGGCCCCGGATCTGGCAGCGACGATGATGAGGTATCTGAGGTAAGCCACTCATCATGCTAACAAGCTAAGGGCTAATTCACCATGTTTGTCAACGGTATTTGCGCGTAGCTTTCGTTTCGACGGTATCACAACCCCCCTGTTTGTTCAAAATACCGACCAGAATGATATATATTACACATATATGTCGTTATATTTTACTCAGCCATATGTTTTGTAACCTGGCATGATGGTATGAGCAGTATTTTGGCGGAGCCTTCGACCTAGGCCTACTAACACAGTGTGGCAGCTCTCACACAGCGCCATCAACTGCAGGCGAGCTAACGAAATGTAGCTGGCAAGGTAACGAACTAGGACAGGAGCGGGTTATGCACAGGTTTGTTAATATGTTTACTGTCCGGTTGTTTTCTGCAAGAACATATACGGAGTTTTTTTTTACAAGTGGTGTAGTCATGGCAACTGACATGCAATCCCAGATCTAATTATTAACAGTCACCACGGCCCGGTTATCTGTGTGCTAGCTGGTTAGTTACATTACTAGCCCACCCACCTGAGTGCCACACTTAGGCAGTTCGGAAGTGCACGTGTATACATCCTGCGTGTCGATTCAAGTGCCTCACTGGGGTTACCAAACACCACACGGCCTGATGTGTTTGCTGCAAGCTTGTTGTTGAGCTGTCAATCAGGATGTGTCCTTGTGAAGATGCAACATCGTTGAGCAGGTGTTATGGAAATGCCCCAGTGTGATGAATTTTAACGTATGTAACGGTACTCCGAACAGAATTACTACTGTTGTTTTCCGCTGGCTACTTATGCTTCCGCTCGTATGTTCCGGCGAGACACATAGGCTGGCATCCGGATCCAGATTTGCAAGGTACACTGAATAACATTGAAGTGGTGCACTGAAGGTAATTGAAACCAATTGACGGGCCAAAACACGCACTGTTCGGGACAGAAAGACATATCAATGTATTGTCTCCAGTGTACCCAAACTGGGATAGTATTCCAGCCACAAAAGAACAGTGTTTCTATAGAAATTGCATCTTCATCAAATACCCAGTTTGCTTCAAACATTCTCTTTTCGTGTGTATAATAGAAATCCCCATGTTGGACCTGTTGACATTTACTCTTTTGCTTGAGCAAGAAAAAAAACAGACAGAATATTGTATTTGTGTAGACTTCTTTGCACGATGGCATGCCTATTTTTGAGTGAGGCCTTGTTGGAACCTATTGGAAGAGGCTGTTTGTAGGGGTACTCTTCCAGCAAAGGTGTATGTTTACCCGCAAAACAAGTGTTAATGGCAAGGTGTCAGAATATACATCGCGCTCCATGTTAACCAAACTTCCTCTTACCCCAATTTGGTATCTGGTATCATGTAGGTTCGTTCCCTGTTGGCCAGGTAAATGTGTGAGTAATGTATCTGTCTGCTGTTAATTATCACTTTCCTGTCCAGCAGAGCTGTAGTACTCGAGACCGGTCTCGGTCTCGAGACCGGTCTCGAGACCACTTTTTTAAGGTCTCGGTCTCGTCTCGGTCTCGGTTACATTTGGACTCGGTCTCGACTCGGTCTCGGACAGTAAGGACTCGTAAATTCTTCCGAGACCAGCCGAGACCAGCGTAGAAATTATCGCCCACAATTTTTTCTAGAAAAATATTTAAGTATGACATGTAGAGGCTGTATTTCCATTGGCTGTATTTCGTCCAGAGTCAGACTGTTTTTTTCTGATGTGGCTTATCCCGCCAATGGCTATCTACTTTTGAAGAAAAGCCCACCCCCAGCGTCGCTAGAGCGTGCACCCATTCACGTAAATACTTCAATCTTAAACATATGCTCGATCATGTCTGCACAATCAGCCAATATATTCGTTTTGCCTATATTCAGTACATTGAGCACAAATAAATAATTTGTCCGAAAACACACAGCGGTTAGTAATTAAAATACATATATCATGTTGAAAAGCTACAGCCTCGTCCATCATGACTTTTCCTAGATACGTGCATTTTACCATGTCCCGTTTTCAGAATTGCAAAATCACAAACCGAACACTATATAAAACTACTATTTACATGTTTTTTGATACCTAAACTGCCTTCCTGTCGCCAAAATCCCACGCCGCTGGGCGTTGGTACCCTAATTGCGGTACCCAGACACCGATCACACTTCACTGAGCCTATATAGCAATGGTTGAATGGGCGATACACAGACAAATACTACGAGAATACATATAGACAATAGTCTGATTGGCTTGGTTGAACTACAAAAAAAGAGGTACGTTTATAAAGAAATATGTTTCACTAAATAAACAGAACGAATTCCGCCAAATACATACAGCCCCATTCATGTGTCATGCGCCTATTGCACTCAATAATTAATAACGAATGAACCACAGTGTATTCATATAGCCTACAAGAGACTTCAACAAAATATTGTTTTGTATCGAAATTAAACGAATATAAACAATAATTATTAATAGGCTAACTACAAATGGGCGATAAATGAAATTACTCATGCACACAGAAGGACGTGGGACATACATAAGGCCGGGGGGCATACGGCAGAAAGAGCATAAAACTGGAACGGTTATGGTCCGATCTATATGAAACTGAACCCGTTTTGGTCCGATCTTTAAACTGGAAGGGTTTTGGTCTGATCTATATGAACACTGTGCGCAGTTCAACCGGGTTAGTTTGCTGCTGTCTCATGTGCACTCGTAACAATAATGAACACTGTGCGTAGTGCAACCGGTTCGTTTGCGTGTCCTGCTCAAGCAGACAAACAACTGAAGCTGCGTGCCTGTGGACGGATAAATAATTATAAATAGATTTGTTTATCGGCCAATCATGCGCAAATCATTTGATTGCAAGTCGCTTGTGATCTAAAATGTGTTAGCATTTACTACATCAACATAGGACCTACAGTTTGATGGATTTTCATTTATTCGATTTTTTGAAATTTTAGCCTGTGCATTTTAAAATCATGGTTTTATTTTCGTATTTTATGTTTACATAAGACAATAAATAGGCCTACATACTCTTTTAATAAAATTCATTTAATTCAGGATGACAACACAGTAGATGATCTGATGCTGTTGGTCAAGTGTTTTTTTTACATTGGTCATTGGACCAAAAACATGTCATATTATTTAGTGTTGATATGACTGGTCTCGGTCTCGGCCCCCTTTGGTATCGGTCTCGTCTCGGTCTCGGCCACCTTCGGTCTCGGTCTCGTCTCGGTCTCGGCCCCCTTCGGTCTTGGTCTCGTCTCGGTCTCGGCCCCCTTCGGTCTCGGTCTCGTCTCGGTCTCGCTTTAGGTGGTCTCGAGCACAGCTCTGCTGTCCAGTCATTAATGTTCCTTATGAAAAGGAGGTTGTTAATGGTTCAGAGGCACACAAACACACACACAGGAACTCCATGTGATTCCTGCGAATCTGTCTGCAGGACAGCGTTATGTCTGTGGCCCTTAATAGCCTGTACCGGGTGCCACTTCTCTTTTTGTTGTTGGTATTTTCTTATAGGTTTAGGATAGTGGGTGTAATAGAGGATGGGACCAAGCCACCAGATTGAGTCTCCCAAGTTGTTAGATCAGACGGGCATGACTCAAATGCTCTGGCTGCCACCAAAGCTGGAATGTGAAAAAAAAATACCTTCACACAGTAGTCGCTGATGAGGTTTCACATTCAATTGTTTGACTTTTGTGATGTATTCCCATACTCCGCCATGTGTGAGAGAATCAGCTGTCACATCACAAATCACATGACTCAGACTTGCAGCCATAGGGAATTCCACATTTGGTCCATCTCCTACTTTCCCTCTGAGTGATGGAGACTGACCCAACTTGAAATTGGTATCGGTCCGTTTTGTAACTTTGTATACAATTTTCCTGGAGTTGCTACTGCTATTGAAGTACATCTGTGGTTCTAGAGGCGCCTGCTCTACTGCTAGTTGTCCGGCCCCACACGTGGTGGTTGCGTAATCCAGTACTTCTCTGTACAAAGTGTGGCTTACCATGCTGCCGGGTCAGCCGCGTACTGGTCATTGTCTACTGTGCTTGAATTTACAGTGAATGACAATCTGTGCAGTTACAGTTAGTTTAGCGACTGCTCATTATTTTGTATGGTAGGTTGATTTCACTAAGGATGGCAGCACTTTATTACTTACTGCTTGCTTTTTACTGTCAAAATGATTTGAATAAGATGACTGGTGATTTTTACAGTGCCACATTTTGGGCTTGGTGCCATTTTTGTTCTATGGTGAATGTTGTGGAGTTCATTTGTCAAAACACTGTTTTTATTTTTGTAATAGACATTCAGATAGGCTCTTCTGGGAGAGAACAACATGGATTTGGTACTGCTGAGATGAATGTTTGTGCTTCCAGTAAAGTGGGTTTGTTCAAGGTCTCTTGACCACAGGACGTTTTAGTCCTACATTCCATGTAATGTACACAGACACACATTCCCGTTGACACTTAAGCATTGAAGCAGGTCTGCGGTGTGCCATCTGTATTGTGCCGCATGTGGTGCGCTGTGCCGTAGGACCAGAAGGCTTAATAATCTAAAGGCCCTGTGCCTTTTGCATCTGGTGCCGCTGATGTGAGTCAATGTTATTGTGAGTCACTGTTATTGTGGGTTTGTTTTTTTGTGGACTCTGACATGCAGGTTACCTGTGGTAAACAGAAAGCTGTGCCTTTGGATGTTTTTATTGTCTTGAGGTTTACCTGGGATAACTGGGCTGCGTGACTAAAGCCACCTGGAGATACTAGTCAAAATTGTGAGGGTAATGCCAGAAAGCTCAACTTTTTCTGGATCCTTAAGGAATGCTATAACTAACTACTTCAGCTACCGTGATTAGTAATTAAAAGCTAGGGTTGTTGCTTTTGGTCTTTGTGCTCCTGCACAGAGCAGTTCCCACATGTGCAGGATGTCTTGGCAGAAGTTTGACCAGTAAATGACCAGATGTTAGGGGGCTTTGACGCCATGTTCCCTGCCGGTCATAGTGTTTACGTTACCTATTAGTAAAGCATAATTTAATGACCGGCTATTCCTCCCGAGCAGATAATCACGTCCACCACTATTCCTTGCGGACGGATTTAATTATGTGGTAACAGAGTTTTGGATTATCTACAGGATCCATCTTTAGATATTCCGATATAAGGGCATCTTAACGTTTTTTTTATCACATGCTGCATCAATGTCTTTCTCTGATACACGCACACAGGCGCGCACACACATGCACGCACGTAGACAGATGCATGGATGATGTAATGCGAGTCAGTTGTTTGGACTAGGCCTCATGTCTCTCTCTGACACACGCCCTGAGACAGATGCTCCCCTTAGAGTTGGATCTCTAAGCACGACTCTCCCAGCCAGGGAGCCGACCTCACCACCAAGAAACGAACAGTGCAGTGGGGTTTCAGTAACGTTCACTGTGGTGTAGTCTTCCAACGACACCCCCACTGTCCCCTGACGAGGTTCGCCTCGTTCGTTGGTGCAGTTGCTTTTCGCGGCCTCCCCATTTCGGCCAAGGGCTGTTGATATCACGCCGCTAGCCAGCTCTCTGGTCTGTTTGGTACTGACGCGGTGTGTGTTGTATGTTCTACACGCCTGGAATCGTCACGGCTTGTTAGTAGACACACTGTGCATCCCACCCGAAGCTGCTGTCGTGAACCGACACCCCGCCGCGTCCGTGGAGACGGCATCTGGTGACCGGGACGTATTGGCAGTCGCACACACTCGGCTGCCCCTGTGGATCGTGCCTGTCAGACTGAGGCAGCCTGCCGGGTGTCCAGTGCAGGACGCCCTGCCGTGGGGGACGGATGACCGGAGGTCAAGGTTATTGGGGGAGGGGTGGATAACGTGCTGATCAGCTCACTTCAGTATTAATGTAATTCCACCAGGGCTCAGGGCCTAAGCACTGCACCGCTCCCGTCTCCAGGCAGTGTGCTAGAAAGAGCAGAGGCACTCTGGGTTCGGTGTCCCTCTACTCCACCTGTCTGTCGGTAGACTACGGGCTGCTCAGTGCCTCCCTTGGAACAGGCAGAATATAACTCCGCTGGGGTTTCCCGTGGATCTTGCCTTCGCTGCGTAGTACAATATGCCGGCAACTCTGTTGTTGCAATAATACAACCATATACAGGGCAGCTCATGAGAACGCGGGTCTGTATGTTCCCTGGGCCATTACGCATGCTAAATGTGTCT
>CM055746.1:12524900-12592400 GCA_029465975.1 Dallia pectoralis
TGCAAACCTTGTCTAAAGACAGACAGCTCATGCTCAATGAATGGCCGAGGTGTGGCGCCCAGTGTCACAACTCTGTATCACTAAAAGAGAGCTTCGATAACAAACACATGCTCTTACCTTCCGTTAGTTTCAGGATATGCCAGGTTTTTATTTTTATTTAATTAAAGCCCAGTCAAGCAACCTGGATGTACATCTGTGTGGGACTTTCCCCCACGGGTGTGACCGTGTGAGTTCTGAACCTCATTGGCTGGCCTGCTGTTGACACGGGCTGACACAGTCCCAGTAATTGTAGCAGTCTGGTTATTTTCAGCCGTAGCCTGGCGGAAGCGTGCTCAGACGGGGACGTCAACGCCGTCCGGAAGCTTCTGGATGAAGGGCGGAGCGTAAATGAACACACAGAGGAGGGGGAGAGTCTCCTATGTCTCGCCTGCTCCGCTGGATACTATGAGCTCGCACAGGTACAACACACACACACACCTGAATCTCAGCCAGACATTATTTGCTGCCATCGTTGCTCTGGAAATCCAGGATGACGATGGAACAGCAGACACATTAGCAGTCCGCTGTAGTTCTTATCAAATGCCTCCTTGCCCAGCTGATGCTCTCTGCCTGTCCCGGGCTTCCCTGTTCCAAACACTGATGTCTTTTGTCCCCCTCCAGGTCTTGCTGGCCATGCACGCCAACGTTGAGGACCGGGGCATCAAAGGAGACATCACGCCCCTCATGGCAGCTGCCAGCGGCGGTTACGTGGACATTGTTAAACTGCTCCTGGTGCACGGGGCTGATGTCAACGCACAGTCGTCCACAGGTGAACAGAGCAGTGTGTCAGATTGCAAAAACACAGTTACACGGAAGTAAGGATCTCGAGATCCGTGAGATGACCGTAGAGTGGAGTAGACTGGGAGGATGCACCTGGAGTCCGCGGTCCGGGTCGGCAGAGGCCCGGCTAGTGTCTGCGGTGGGGAGCGCACGGTGTACCAACCAATACTGTTCTCTCTGTCCCGCTTCCTGTCAGGTAACACGGCTCTGACGTACGGCTGCGCCGGCGGCTTCCTGGATGTGGTCAAGGTTCTGCTGAAGGAAGGGGCCAACATTGAGGACCACAACGAGAATGGCCACACCCCACTGATGGAGGCGGCCAGCGCCGGGCACGTGGAGGTGGCCCGGGTTCTCCTGGAGTACGGCGCCGGAATCAACACGCACTCCAACGAGTTTAAGGAAAGTGCACTTACTCTGGCCTGCTACAAAGGTGCGTACTGACTGCGTACTGACTGCGTACTGACTGCGTACTGACTGCGTACTGAATGCGTACTGAATGCGTACTGAATGCGTACTGAATGCGTACTGAATGCGGTTACCCCGGCGACGTAGTCTCGCTCTTTTGTCTCTGATGGACTGTCTGGTTTGTATGGTTTATTTCCTGAGTGGAATTTGAATGCAAGCTTATGGCAGGAGAGCACCACTTCTGGGTTTTAATTGGCTGAGCTTTTAGGTCCCCCCTCAGTGTGGCAACAGTGATGAAATGGCGTGCTGCCCTCTGCTGGAGGCAATTACACACCTGTTCTAGAAGCTCCATTAAAACCAGCTGCCCTCTTCTGCCCACATTTCAGCCCTTTGAAGCTGTGTGTTTCCTGGCACTATAGGCTGTGTGAGGATATATCTAATCCACTTAACTCTGGCAGTGAGCTTGTGGTCATGTGAAACTGTGAGGAAGAGGCTCTCATTGTCAGTCGTTGTTCCTCTTGTCTGAACTCAGGGCATCTGGACATGGTGCGCTTCCTCTTAGAGGCTGGGGCTGACCAGGAGCACAAGACAGATGAGATGCACACAGCCCTCATGGAGGCTTGTATGGTGAGCACACACACGCACAGGCATGCACATAGACACACACGCACACACACGTGCACACACACACGCATAGGCATGCACATATACACCCACATTAGACACACATATGCACAGGCATGCACATTCCCGCCCATATATACACCTACATATACACAGGCATATTCACACACACAGGCATACACACACACACACACACAGGCACATGCACTCTCTGATTGACGGACCAAGGAACACCACGTGACACTGTCCATTGGCGTCTCCCCCGGCACAGGACGGGCATGTGGAGGTGGCACGGCTACTATTGGACAGCGGTGCCCAGGTCAACATGCCCGCAGACTCGTTTGAGTCTCCTCTGACGCTGGCGGCCTGCGGGGGACACGTGGAGCTGGCTGCCCTGCTGATCGAGAGGGGCGCCAA
Source organism: Dallia pectoralis (assembly GCA_029465975.1). Lineage (NCBI taxonomy): Eukaryota > Metazoa > Chordata > Actinopteri > Esociformes > Umbridae > Dallia > Dallia pectoralis. The sequence continues at coordinate 12,527,166 of CM055746.1, forward strand.
CTTGGAGGAGGTCAACGACGAGGGGTACACCCCCCTCATGGAGGCCGCGCGAGAGGGTCACGAGGAGATGGTGGCCCTGCTTTTGGCACAAGGTGTGGGCTTCAATGCTGACCTCTGACCTATGTGTTTCTTGGGTGGGGGGTGGGGTGTATGCTTTAAATCACTGCTCCTTTCAAAGTTCCCAGCTGTGTGACCTTGACGCTTCTCCCCCTGCCGTCTGTGTGGCCTGCAGGTGCCAACATCAACGCTCAGACAGAGGAGACTCAGGAGACCGCCCTGACGTTGGCCTGCTGTGGGGGCTTCCTGGAGGTGGCCGACTTCCTCATCAAGGCCGGGGCCGACATCGAACTGGGCTGCTCCACGCCTCTAATGGAGGCCGCGCAGGAGGGCCACCTGGAGCTGGTCAAATACCTCCTGGCCGCAGGTGAGCTGAATGTCCCCCTACAGGACTGTTTCTCTGTGACTCCTCCTCCTCTCTCCTCCAACCTCTCCCTGTTTGACTCCTCCTCCTCTTCTCTCCTCCAACCTCTCCCTGTTTGACTCCTCCTCCTCTCTCCTCCAACCTCTCCCTGTTTGACTCCTCCTCCTCCTCTCTCCTCCAACCTCTCGCTGTTTGACTCCTCCTCCTCTCTCCTCCAACCTCTCGCTGTTTGACTCCTCCTCCTCCTCTCTCCTCCAACCTCTCCCTGTTTGACTCCTCCTCTCTTCTTCAACCTCTCCCTGTTTGACTCCTCCTCTCTCCTTCAACCTCTCCCTGTTTGACTCCTCCTCCTCCTCTCTCCTCCAACCTCTCCCTGTTTGACTCCTCCTCTCTTCTTCAACCTCTCCCTGTTTGACTCCTCCTCTCTCCTCCAACCTCTCCCTGTTTGACTCCTCCTCTCTCCTCCAACCTCTCCCTGTTTGACTCCTCCTCCTCCTCTCTCCTTCAACCTCTCCCTGTTTGACTGCTCCTCTCTTCTTCAACCTCTCCCTGTTTGACTCCTCCTCTCTCCTCCAACCTCTCCCTGTTTGACTCCTCCTCTCTTCTTCAACCTCTCCCTGTTTGACTCCTCCTCTCTCCTCCAACCTCTCCCTGTTTGACTCCTCCTCTCTCCTCCAACCTCTCCCTGTTTGACTCCTCCTCTCTTCTTCAACCTCTCCCTGTTTGACTCCTCCTCTCTCCTCCAACCTCTCCCTGTTTGACTCCTCCTCTCTCCTCCAACCTCTCCCTGTTTGACTCCTCCTCTCTCCTTCAACCTCTCCCTGTTTGACTGCTCCTCCTCTCTCCAACAACCTTTAGTCGTTTTAGTCCCGGATAAAAAATTGTTGAATTTCAACCAGCTTATTTTCATCATTTAATTTGACACAAACATCTCCCCTAAGTGTGTAATCTGACTCCTCAGGAGCAAACGTCCACGCCACCACGGCGACGGGAGACACAGCGTTGACATACGCCTGCGAGAACGGACACACAGACGTGGCCGACGTGCTGCTGCAGACTGGGGCGGACCTGGTAAGACCCTCTGGCCAAGCCATCTCACCGGGAATGTGTGTCTGTCTGCGTGTGCGTTTGTGCGCGTGTTTCCCAAATGACAAAGGGATCAGATGTCGTGTACCAAGTTCCGGTAATAGGTTGGGATGCTGTCGACTGGTTTTGTTGATATGTTGTGTGCGTTCAATAAGGCTGGCTTTGTATCCACTCATTCCTGTCTTTGTGTTTCTCCTGCAGGAACATGAATCGGAGGGGGGAAGGACCCCGCTGATGAAAGCAGCCAGAGCGGGACACCTCTGTACTGTACAGTTCCTAATCAGTAAAGGTGTGTCCCCACCCCACCTGTTAGACAATAGACATCTGACACAACAAGAGCCACAGACAAGCATTGCAAAAAGCTGTCATACTGATAACGCTGTAGATTTGACACGCTGTTCTTTCGTTGCCTCTGTTTGACCCTGTTCTTTCTCTCTCTCTCTGTGTGTGTGTGTGTGTGTGTGTGTGTGTGTGTGTGCGCCCGTCCGTCTGTGCCCCCTCGTGTCCTTCAGGTGCTAATGTGAACCGGTCGACGGCTAACAACGACCACACGGTGGTGTCTTTGGCCTGCGCCGGGGGCCATCTGGCCGTGGTGGAGCTCCTCCTGGCCCACGGGGCAGACCCCACGCACAGACTTAAGGTGAGTTCCCGGCCCCGGGTTAACAATGCAATGTGTTCCCCTGGAGTCCCACGCTGTGGTCTGTATGACAGACTGTCCTGTTGTTTGTGTTCTGTATGACTGACTGTCCTGTTTGTTTATGGTCTGTATGACAGATATCCTGTTGTTTGTTTGCAGTCTGTATGACAGACTACCCTGTTGTTGTTTGTGGTTTCCCTATAGGACGGCTCCACCATGCTGATCGAAGCCGCTAAGGGGGGTCACACCATCGTGGTGTCCTACCTGCTGGACTACCCCAACAACGTCGCGTCTGTCCCCGCAGCAGACCTCGCCCAGCTCACGCCCCCCTCCCACGACATGTCTCAGGTAGCTACGGGGACCAGCGAACGCGTCTGCAGGCGTGTTCCCTGGGTGTGATGTCGGATTGTCCGGCGTTACACCTTCGTAGGTTTTGTCTTGAAGTTGATGCTGTTTGGTGATATTTGGTGTCTCCTGAACCCAACCAGGCTCCACGAGTTCCATTCAAAGCCCTAGCCATGGTGGTTCCTCCTCAGGAGCCAGACCGCATCCCCTCCAGTCTCACAACGCCTCCCCCCGTCAACACGAAAGGTCAGTCTGTAGGATCACGGTCACTTGGTAGGTCTCCTTGGCTGGGAAATTCAGAGCGGCTGGCGTCGCAAGTCATTAATACTTAACATATCGTTGTGATTTGCCTACTTCGACCTAACCCGCTGTCTGCTCCCATACGTCTCAGGCTGCCCCAAGCAGAGACTGAGCCCCTCACAGGGGGCCCCCGGGGCTGCGGGTGGCCCAGACACAGAACAGCAACCCCCCTTTCATCCGTACCAGCCGCTGGAGTGCATCGTGGAGGAGACCGAGGGCAAGCTGAACGAGCTGGGCCAGAGGATCTCGGCCATAGAGAAGGCCCAGCTGCAGTCCCTGGAGCTCATCCAGGGGGAGCCGCTCACCAAAGACAAGATCGAGGAGCTGAAGAAGAGCCGCGAGGAGCAGGTACAGAAGAAGAAGAAGATCCTGAAGGAGCTTCAGAAGGTGGAGCGCCAGCTGCAGCTCAAGACCCAGCAGCAGTTCACCAAAGAGTACATGGAGGCCAAAGGCCTTAAAGACGATCCGGGGCAGCCGGGCCAGGCGGCAGGGGTGGAACAGCCCGGCACCCCCCTGCCCCTGCAGGCTGCGCAGCCGGGCCCTGACCCCGAGGGGAATCAGGAAGGCATCTACCACGACGACAGACAGATCCACTATCCTGCTCAGGACAGGGATTGTGTTGACACTGCAAATGATGAAGATGAGGATGACGATGGTGACGACGACGACGATGATGAAGAAGACGAAGATGAGGAGGAGGAGGTGGTGGACTACTCCAAGCTACCCCAGGTGGACACCATCCTGTACAGAGACCCCCGGCAGCCCACGCCACCACCTCCTCTTCAGGCGCTGCAGAGTCCCCACCCGCACCCTCTGCAGACCAGCTTCGTACCTGTCCCGCCTCGGGCCTCCCGGCAGTCCCCAGACTTTAGCATGATGGACTACCCCCCGTGCACTACCGGCCCGGACCTGCAGAGGGCGATCCTGAGTCAACAGCAAATGCTGGGGCAGCAGTTGACTGGCCCCGGTCCTGGTCTTCTCACCCAGGCCACCGACGAGCTCATGGTGGCCACCCCCGCTCAGACGCTCACGGACACGCTGGACGACATCATGGCAGGTGTGTGTTCAGTCGCGGCCCTCTATCCCGGTCCAGGTTTATCTGGAATGTGGGGGATAAGTTGTTACATTTGTTGTGAGGCAGGATGTACATGCAGGAAGTAAATCACTTAGGGGGGTCAATTTCTGCAAAACGCTATGAGACATAGCTGCCACGCGTTAATGTGAGTGTGCGGATGGAATTGAGAGGTCCCGTATAATCGATCGGCATGATCGACTGGGTGTTAATCAATGTTGAATTGCGAAACGATAAGCTGCTGTTATGATTTTTAAACTCATGAACAGCGTCGTCGCCCCCTTTCTCTGTCTCCCCCGTTTCCCCCCACGCTGCAGCAGCACTCAGCAGCCAGGTGCCCATGTTAACGTCCACCACCTCGCCCGGCCCCCAGACCCCCGCACACGCGGCGTCTCCGCCATCGACGCTCCCCCTCTATCCCTCGGTGGACATCGACGCTCACGTACGTAGCCCTGTTTATCTAGCCGCACGCGTCACCCCCGGACTCGGGATGGTGCATCGGGGTACCTTGTGATCAGGCGAAATGACATGTTGTCTTTCCCCAGACGGAGAGTAACCACGATACGGCTCTGACGCTGGCCTGCGCTGGGGGGCACGAGGAGCTGGTATCGGTGCTCATCGCTCGCAGGGCTAACGTCGAGCACCGGGATAAGAAAGGTACGTGCCCAAACCCCGCCTGTTCGCTCCGCCTCCTGCTGTGTGTGTGTGTTTGCCGGGGCGTGTCATGGAGTTCTTGCTGTATCCTGCCGGAGAGTAATCCGACTGCGTGTTCTTCCCGTCTGTCCCCAGGTTTTACTCCTCTGATTCTGGCTGCTACAGCGGGGCACGTCGGCGTGGTGGAGATCCTGTTGGATAAGGGAGGGGACATCGAGGCCCAGTCCGAGAGAACCAAGGACACGCCTCTCTCCCTGGCCTGCTCTGGTGGAAGACAGGAGGTGCTGCTCTGATCTGACGGCTGTCCTTGAACACCACATCTGTCTTCTGTTACACCCTATAGGAGATGGCTGAACTGTAGTCACCCTAAGGGTGGTTGATGTCAGATTGAAACCAGTGTTGTGATTAGGGCAGGTGTGAGGGGCCGGCATCCTGCTGGTGTTCTGTTCCACCAAGTAATTAATGGCAGTCCCTGATTAGAGGGTTGAAATGAAAAACGAAACGCAGTGGTACTGATCTGAGGGCAATAGTGTAACAACAGGATGCTGTTCAGCCTAACGCTCCGTACATTATGTCAGGTGTGGATGTGTGTTGTGTGGAACGACTAACCAGTGTGCTGTTCTCCCCAGGTGGTGGAGCAGTTGCTGCTGCACGGAGCCAACAAGGAACACCGGAACGTCTCCGACTACACCCCCCTCAGCCTGGCCGCCTCGGGGGGCTACGTCAACATCATCAAGATCCTCCTCAACGCCGGCGCCGAAATAAACTCCAGGTACCCGCTGCCGGCCCGGCCGTAGCCGCCTGCCCCCCGGCCTGTCTGTCTCTAGGCAGATGTTAACTGCGCGGCCATCCGGCGTTCATTCCCGGCCTGTTCTCCTGTGTGACCGCGTGTCCCGTTCCCTACAGGACGGGGAGCAAGCTGGGCATCTCTCCCTTGATGTTGGCGGCGATGAACGGCCACGTGCCCGCGGTCAAGCTGCTGCTGGACATGGGCTCGGACATCAACGCTCAGATCGAGACCAACCGCAACACGGCGCTGACCTTGGCCTGCTTCCAGGGTCGTGCTGAGGTGGTCAGTCTGCTGCTGGACCGCAAGGCCAACGTGGAGCACCGCGCCAAGGTTGGAGTGTGGCTGTGGGCGTTTTAGATTGTACACGATTTTTTTGGGGGCGCGAGGGAATGGGCAGTGCACTCTAGTTGCGCTGAGGGGCGGAAGGGTCATGTGACCAGAGGTAGCTGAACGAAGAGCACAGGTGGAGGTGTAGGGTTTGAATATTACCTGAAGGTGGGGGTGGGTAGTTCTGCTCCCTTAGCAACTAGCATTCGTCTCGCGCTGAGAGGTTCAGCTGGAAGCCCGACATGTGCAGAGGAGCCAGGTGACATGGGAGAGCTGGGGAAAGTTGAACACCTTGAAGGTTTGAGAAATTAGCTCAAAGCCCTAAACCAGAGAGAACATTAACCTTCTAAAAAAAACTTGAATTCACAATATTAGCTTGATTATATGCTTGTAGAGGGGCTCTTTTTGTCAATACACCCTTTGGGAAACTTGGTAATTATGTTATTTTTAAGCTGTGTACGAGTTATATTTGCCCTTTTTTATTTATCACACGCAGGCAATGTATCCTGTCTGTTTTTGATACGAGTTGCTTTAGAGCATTTCATAATATTGTAAAACATTCTAATTTTGCCGTTTTGGTTTTTGTGTGTTCTGTGTGCCGTCACCACTGACCACATGCGTCTGTTCTCCTAGACTGGTCTGACTCCGCTCATGGAGGCTGCGTCCGGGGGCTACGCTGAGGTGGGACGCGTGCTGCTGGACAAATGCGCAGACGTCAACGCCCCGCCGGTCCCCTCCTCCCGGGACACCGCCCTGACCATCGCTGCCGACAAAGGCCACTACAAGTTCTGTGAGCTCCTCATCATCAGGTACTGTCCGTTAAATCCGTCTGCCTGCAGTGTGACCGCCAGAGACGTTTCGCTCTGTTGTGCCTTTCTATTAAGTCCGTCAGATTAATCTGTTTCATTAAGCCCGTTCACACCAGCTGTTGTCGCGGAGGGCTTACTCTGGTACCCAGTCGAAAAGCCTCGGAATTAAGCGACAAGAGTTGATGCACAGTGGCTAGGAAACACATCCTCAGGAGGAAACCTAGAGAAGAGCCAGACTCTTGAGGGGTGGTTTATCCTGTTTTGACTGTGCTGGGTCAATCAAAATGAATAAATCGTTAAGGCCACGTTAGAATTATGGAATTTATTGCTAATAATTACAGATGGGGTGTGTCTAGATCACCTGCACAACCAGGTGGACAGACACAGGAACAACCAGGTGGTCTGGTACAGCAAGAACCATCATGGAGCAACCATATCTGCAACGCGACCATGTGTGACACGGCTCTAGTGTGCCTTTGCTCATGTGGTGGTCTTCTTCCTATTCACAGAGGTGCTCACATCGACGTGCGCAATAAGAAGGGGAACACGCCCCTGTGGCTGGCCGCCAACGGGGGCCATTTTGACGTTGTGCAGCTGCTGGTGCAGGCCGGGGCAGATGTAGACGCAGCAGACAACCGAAAGATCACACCTCTCATGGCTGCCTTCCGCAAGGTACCATCTCTTACACACACACACACACACACACACACATATTCTCACACACACTCACTCACAAACACACACACACATACACAAAATAAATCTGATCAATAATGCTACATTTCCCAGACTTCTCCAGTGTGCATCATTTGCTAAATGCTCTTTTTCATTCTCGTGTAACCCCCTTTTATGTAGATTTGCACAGATACTTATGCTCAGTTAAACATATGGTGTCTGACCTCTGACCCTAGCAACAGGGCCAAGTGCTAAGAGAAACAGGTTTGTTAATTCCCTACGAACGGTGGTAACGACAACACTTGGTAGTCCCCTGTGAGATTTGCATTCAAACAAGGGAAAAGGTGCAGGCAGGAGTTTGTGTTCATGATTGGCATTATAGAATGTCCCTCTGAAGTGTTAACAAATTGCATACCTAACCCTGTACACAATCAAGGGTTTTATCTGAAAAAATATAATATGTTGTTGATAGTTTGTTGCCCTATTGCAGTAAATAGTGATGCTCCCGGAATGTTAAGACTGAAACCACATCTGCCTGTACTGCTTGTACTTCGTTAATGCCCCCGGTGGCGCTAAGAACAACCCGTGTGTGTTTAATATTCCCAAGCGGATGACCTTTGACCTCTGTCTCACAGGGTCATGTGAAGGTGGTTCAGTACCTGGTGAAAGAGGTCAACCAGTTCCCCTCAGACATTGAGTGCATGAGATATATTGCCACAATCGCAGACAAGGTGAGAGGAAGCCTCCCACACACACACAACAGCACCTTCATCAGCCCAAACACGCCACAAGATTTCTGTGTCTCGGTTTAAGTCAGTCAATGAAAAAGCATGGCCGAGTTCAGTGCTGACGTGGGTTTTGTACTCACTCTCCTAGGACCTGGTGAAGAAGTGTCACCAGTGCATGGAGACCATCGTCAAAGCCAAAGACCAGCAGGCTGCCGAGGCAAACAAGAACGCCAGCATTCTCCTCAAGGAGCTGGACCTGGAGAAGGTGAGTTGCTGTATAAATGTACTGCTCTTTAACTGTCTCAAATGGCCCACGGTTCTGATCCGAAACGGGCTCTGTGTAACCACTGTCTTCTAATACTGTGTTCTTGGCTCTGGGCGTGCAGTCCAGGGAGGAAAGTAAAAAGCAAACTCTGGCCGCCAAGCGGGAGAAGCGCAAGGAGAAACGCAAGAAGAAGAAGGAAGAGCAGAAGAGGAAGCTGGAGGAAGAGGAGGCCAAAGTGAGGGAGGAGGACTTGGACATCGATGACCAGGACCAGGACTCCTCGGAAGGTGAAGCTACCCCTCACAGCCTGTAGTTGAGAGCTACCCCTCACAGCCTGTAGTTGACTGGTCCAGTTGGGAATACCTCGATCTCTTCTACATAAAGGGTTGTGCTTTGTCTGTGAAACTGGAGGGAGATTTGTCACAATGCATTCAGCTACACTTTTAGTTTTCCTTACAGCCTTCAGTGTTTGTCGTTATTCTGAATGAAAGTGCATTTAGCCCTCTTATTTAAAAATGTAAACCGCTACAGTCTTCCAGCATGTTTCTTAGATGTGGGTTATAATTCCACCTCTACTGTGGTCTGTCCTTTTCCCACGGCCCGTGTAGACGGAGATGTTCCCATAGAACCGCCCAGTGCCACGACCACCACCACCATCGGCATCTCCGCCACGTCCGTGACATTCACCAACGCCTTCGGCAAGAAACGAGCCGGTGTGACGACCACGCACAGCGCCAGCCGCAAGAACCGCAAAAACCGTGCACGGGAAGCCCCCGGCCAGACTATCATCCTGCAGGACCCCCAGATGGTGCTGGCCCAGCAGAACGCCGACAAAAACAAGATCCACGGTGAGCCCCGGGGCGGCGGGGTGCCAGGCGGAAGCGACTCGGACAACCTGGACAGCACCGACTGCACCAGTGAGAGTAGCAGCGGGGGAAAGAGCCAAGACCTCAACTACCTACCGGACCTGCCGTCCTCATCTTCGTCGTTCTCTTCGTCGACCGCTCCCTCTGCGGTAAGCCATCTGCCACAGCCGGTGCCGGAGAAGAGGCCGGGTTCCATCCCGCACGGTTCCAGGGAGGACAAGATCATAGTTTCCATCGCCAAACCGCACCACAAGTAAGAGGCTGTGCGGTCGAAATGCTTTATAGCTGTTGTATTTAAACTGGGGCTCGAGTGTACAAGAGCAGAAATGCAACCTTTGGTGAACTGCCACATGCAGGGATCACAATATTTACTATTTTCAGGTCTGACACATCAAAAGAGAATAAGTCAATGGAAATACTTGTTGAATACACGGACGTTTATGAATTGATCTATCAGTCATGCTACCTGAGTATTTGCTACTCAAATCAAGTATTGTTTCGTTGTTGAATTTTTTTTAATGTCTTTACATCCGACTGTTGTCTAGCAACACTTACTACTTCCCAGTTCTTATAATAGCAGTCCAGAAAATACCTAGTAGTCTAACAATATTGTGTGTTCTAAACATTTTGAGACAGTTTTCGGCGGTTTCTTGCGCTAGTTGAAATGGGGAATTGAGGTTAGCGATGCCATTGAAGTGGAATCTGGAAACGTAGAGGGCGGGGCTTAGCGAATGTTTCGTTGTTTAACACTCTGGGTTCTCTAATGACCGCTGTTCTCTTCTTGCTTCCAAGAATCCATGACGGCATCAACGACATGACGCCCAGCTCCCTTCCCCACTCGTTTAAACCCATTTCACTGCCGTCCTCCTCAACCAACAACAAGTTGAACATCACCAGCCCCAAGAGGGGTCAGAGGAGAGAGGAAGGCTGGAAGGAGGTGGTGAGGAGGTGGGTTTGCCCATCAGATTGTGGCTTTGGCACTGCAGTAGTAGGAGTACAGCGTGTCCCTGGCACTAGAATTTGTTTTACAGTTAACTGCCACTTGTTTTTTTTTTTTTTTACATGCTCTCAGGTTGCCTAGACTATGTAGATTCCCAAACACGATAGTCTGGAGGCATGCATGTTTAAATGGGTGGTTATGTTTCTGTGATCAACAAGCAGAAACAAGCCTACCCTGTTGTGGAATCACGCAGCTCCCGAGGATATTTATTCGTACTCTCCGAATCGGTTCTGCAAAGCTAGACTTATTTCTTTGTGTTTACCCTGTATCAACTTATGTCCAGGGAGTCTCACGGGGTTTGAAACGTTGAAACCAACTCCACAGTGACAAACTATATTTTGCTGTTGGTTATTTGCTACGTAGTTGTGTAACACACACCCATGTGGTGCAGATTGAAAATGCTTGTGTTGCCTTTCCCCCCCTCAGATCAAAAAAGCTGTCTGTGCCTGCGTCTGTGGTGTCACGGATCATGGGCAGAGGTGGCTGCAATATCACTGCCATTCAGGATGTGACCGGCGCTCATATCGACGTGGACAAGCAGAAGGACAAGAATGGAGAGAGGATGATCACTATCAGGTACTGGCAGGTTATTGGCTCCTGCTCTCTGGCCGGCCCATTGGCTCCTGCTCTCTGACCGGCCCATTGGCTCCTGCTCTCTGGCCGGCCCATTGGCTCCTGCTCTCTGGCCGGCCCATTGGCTCCTGCTCTCTGGCCGGCCCATTGGCTCCTGCTCTCTGGCCGGCCCATTGGCTCCTGCTCTCTGGCCGGCCCATTGGCTCCTGCTCTCTGGCCGGCCCATTGGCTCCTGCTCTCTGGCCGGCCCATTGGCTCCTGCTCTCTGGCCGGCCCATTGGCTCCTGCTCTCTGGCCGGCCCATTGGCTCCTGCTCTCTGGCCGGCCCATTGGCTCCTGCTCTCTGGCCGGCCCATTGGCTCCTGCTCTCTGGCCGGCCCATTGGCTCCTGCTCTCTGGCCGGCCCATTGGCTCCTGCTCTCTGGCCGGCCCATTGGCTCAGAAATCACTTTAACAGTCAAAGCATTTTTTTATACATTTATTATGCTTTACTGGACATGAAAATGGTTTAAGATGGGTAGTTCTAACGGTAAATGGATAGATGTGATATATGGTCGATGTATGTAGGATATGATAGATGTATGTAGGATATGATAGATGTATGTAGGATATGATAGATGTATGTAGGATATGATAGATGTATGTAGGATATGATAGATGTATGTAGGATATGATAGATGTATGTAGGAAATGATAGATGTATGTAGGATATGATAGATGTATGTAGGATATGATAGATGTATGTAGGATATGATAGATGTATGTAGGATATGATAGATGTATGTAGGATATGATAGATGTATGTAGGATATGGTAGATGTATGTAGGATATGATAGATGTATGTAGGATATGATAGATGTATGTAGGATATGATAGATGTATGTAGGATATGGTAGATGTATGTAGGATATGATAGATGTATGTAGGATATGATAGATGTATGTAGGATATGATAGATGTATGTAGGATATGATAGATGTATGTAGGATATGATAGATGTATGTAGGATATGATAGATGTATGTAGGATATGATAGATGTATGTAGGATATGATAGATGTATGTAGGATATGATAGATGTATGTAGGATATGATAGCCGTCAAGTTTATTTACATAGCGCAATTCAATGTGCTTTACAGAGGAAAATAATAATAGAATACATGCATTTTATATTCATAACAACCTGTAATGCTGATAGATGGATACAGGATATGATACTTTTTGCTGAAAGTGCAGTGAACCAGATTAGAACGAATGCTGCAGCAGTAAATGTGAACATGAGATCGTAGCCGTGACCGCTGGACCACCTGGGCTTCTCAGTTCTGTTAAATTGTCAACCCACTGTTATTTCACATCGTGCTGTAGACTCTGCCTCACCCTCCTCTTCCTCCGGTCTTCAGAGGCGGCACAGAGTCAACCCGACACGCTGTGCAGCTGATCAACGCCCTGATCCAGGACCCTGCCAAGGAGCTGGAGGACCTGATCCCCAGGAACCACATCCGGGACCCCGGCACCAAACTCGGCTACGCCGCCTCCACGGGGGCCACGAACGCCACGGCAACCGGGCCCAAAGGCCTGTCGTCGACGCTGCCGTCGTCCGCTGGGTCCTTCCAGTCCGCATCGGCGTCGCAACAGGGGGGTAAGACGGGAAAGAGCCTGTCTCCTGGTGTGAGGCCGCCCTTCGTGTCGCTGCCCCTGGCATACGCCAACCCACACCTGGCCCTGCTAGCCGCCCAGACCATGCACCACATCCGACACCCGCGCCTGCCCATGGCTCAGTTCGGCGGGACCTTCCCACAAACGCCCAGCACCTGGGGCCCGTTCCCAGTGCGGCCCGTCAGCCCAGGCAGCGCAAACAGCTCGCCGAAACACAACGGCAGCACCGCCCCTCGGCCCTCGCCTGCCACCGCCAGCCACCTAGAGCAGACGGCCTCCGCCTTGCAACCCAGCGCCACCCTGCCCGTCACCCCCACGCCGTCCTCCGTCAGAAAGCAGCTCTTCTCCGGAGAGCCAAAGGCGGTCACCCCCGGCAAAAGCAGTCCGCCCGCCACGCCGGTTGCCCCGGCGCCCACTGCCACCGCCTCCGTGCCCCCTACCCCGCCCTCCCCTCCTGCGCCCGTCACTCTGCAAGTACAGCAGCCGCCTGCCTCTAAACCAGATCCTGCCAGCAGCGCCGCCCAGAGTAAGGAGAAGTTGTGTCCGGACCTGGCAACGTCGGTTCAAGGCAGCTTGTGTGAAGGCTCCAACGGCCCCATGCACTTCACGGCTCTTGCCCCGGCTCAGCCCTCACAGCCTCCCCAGCACACAGACAGCCGGCAGCAGCAGCCCCTTCCGTTCACACCTGTCACGGAGCCACCGCCCACCCAGTCGCCACGCTCCCTTCAGGCCAGTTCTCGCTCTGCGCCAGCAGGGGGCAACGCCGTTGCACAGAACAGCGCCGCCTATGCACCGCCCACCCCGTCGCGAATGCACCCGATGGCCCAGTTCTACCCCATAGCCGCCGGGGCGTCTCTGCAGGAGCACCAGTCCGTGTTCGTCCCGTCTGGGGCGACCCAGGAGCAGAAGCAGCAGCAGCAGATTACCTCCGGCGTGGGCATGGTGAACGGGTCCCAGTTGCATGTCCACGGGGCCAAGGCTCAGCACCTGCCGCCCAGCTACGGCCCGACCGCCGTCTTCAACCACTTCGGCAGCATGTTCGACAGCGGCCCGGCAGGCAACAGCCAGGTATGGGGAGCTTGCCACCTGCCGACCCGGGTGCCTCCAGAGCAGCCGTATGGTGCCCCCCCAACCTACATGCAGGGCATGGGGCAGATGGACAACACCATGGCCCCTCAGGACGGCTCCAAGGCACCAGGGTACCGTTGCGGTGCCCAGAGGATTGTCACCAGTCCTATTGGTAAGCAGCAACGACACACACACACACGCGTGCGCACACACACATACACACCAGGTTGTGTGTTGTTGAAGGGCTAGTGGACTTCATAACAGGTTGTAGATTTCAACCAGTGACACACCTCCTTCCTGTTTCAGGAATGCATCCCATGGACACGTCCGGAAACTGCATCTCCTCGTCCGCCGCTCTGACCAGCTTCGCCACCAGCATCTCCTGCAGTCCGGTGTACCTGCAGGGTCCTCCCCCGGTGGGCACGCCCTCCTTCAGCCGACAGCACTTCTCCCCTCACCCCTGGAGCGCCTCCACCTCCCGTAAGAACAAATGCCAGATGGGGAGCAGAAACAGTTCATGTGTAGTGGTGTTCGTCCCCATGTCCCGTTGTGTTCAGGGTAGCTTCTTCAGCTTTGTCGTATGAATGCGATGATGCACCCCGCGTAGACCGTTCAGAGGAATGCTGTGTTGTTTATTCCCTGCAACCGTGCAGGACATGAATGCACAAAATAACAAATGTTTTGCGTACACAGTACTGACTGCTAAGTTGCATCATAAAATGCTTAATTATTCAGAAGTTATTGACATCCAGGGTTCCACGTTAGTTCATTTGGAGTCATCAATGAATTTAACCAGACGTTAACCGGCCTGACGTTTCCCCTCCCCCCAGGTGAGTCCCCGGTCCCGCCTGTGTCGTCCAGCGGCTCATCCCCTCTCTGCCCGTCCTCGGTGACCCCGGCACTGATCCAGGCGAAGGCCATCAGCAGCCTGCAGGACCGTAAGGTGCCACCTCCAATCGGCACGGAGCGGTTGGCGCGCATCCGCCAGACCGGCTCCGTCAACCACACCATGCTCACCGCTAGCTACGCGCCGCCGGTGGGGCAGGGGGGCATCTGGTCCTTCGGCGTGGGCGGTGCTTCCGGTGAGTGTCGCGGTTAGGGGCTGGTGGTATTCTAACAGGTGTCGGCGGACAGGCGTTTCTTTTCAACGCAGTGCTTTCACAAAATGTTTCGGGGAATTTCTTCTGTTGTGCGTTTGTTTTTTTAATGCGGAAATTACCCCTCAAACGGTCCGTGATCTCAGTCCTTCCCTCTAACTTCCACCTTCAGAGGCCATGTCCGGCTGGTCTCAGCCTCTGATGGGTGGTCATGTGATGCACCAGGCCTTGCAGGACCAGAGCTCCTTCTCCCAGCACCAGAACATGGAGCGGGACGACTCGGGCACTGCCAACCCCTCAAACACCTTCAGTCAGCCCATGCCCTCCAGCTACATGGACTTCCCGAAGGTAACGGACAAACCTCCCGTTGGCGCAGTGGTTTCTCAGACCGAGTGATCTGATAGAGTAGGTAAACAACTCTCCCGTTGTCCCTCGTAGGGTTTGTCAATGTATGGCGGGACCATGATTCCTCACCACCTTCCCATGGGCGACGCCCCCGGGGGCCCCATGTACAACGGGACCGTTCATAGTGCTGATCAGGCCTGGAACCCCGTCCTGAAGGTCGTCTCTGCAGAGACCTCGGACCCACAGCAGGTAAAACTTCCTTCGCTTTTCGGCCGTTTAGGCGTTGAGTTTTTTTTATTTTGGTGTCTTTCGTTGTTAAGCGACGAACGTGTGCTTTCAGGTGTGGCCCGGGACCTGGGGCCCCCACGTCGGGAACGTGCCCCTAAATCACGTCAACTAAGGAATATCCCCCCTGACCGACGCTTGAGGACCATTAACCTGACGCTTAAGAGAACAACTACATAACTACATAATATACAAAGATATTAACCTAGGGAGTCCGGGAACACAGGAATTAGATGTCCGGACGCCATTTTGATGTGCCTAACTAAAAAAAAATGATAAAAAAAATCTGGTGTGGGCCGACGCGTGTTTACGGTTGTCCATGAACAAACTTGATTGCCTGTTCAACAGGATCCATTCTCTGTGTAGTATAGCCATTATTTTGACTTTAAAAGCCCCCCACCGAATAAGTTGTTCCTCGGTCTGCAGCAGCACTCCACGGGACCACACCCTGTTCATACTCAGCCCACGAACCAGGCGGTCGAAAGAGGAGTCGGACCTTTTAGTGGTAAAGACACGTGCAATGGTTTACGTACTAAAAAAGGGTTAAAATGAGAGTAAATTTCATGTCGTATAGTGGCTATACTTTATGTAGCCTGTATTAATGTGAAATATTTACCTTAATATTCAATAAAACGATGAAACTACCCCTGCCCGCCTGTGCCTAATTATTTGGTTTGGCGTGTGACTCCCGGGGCACATGTTGAATCGCTGTGCCCTTGGTCTGGTATCAGCCTATTTTTTTGTTTTGTTTGTTTACAACTCATGATCACATGAATGTGTTGACCGGGTGTGCTGCTTACAGGCACGGAAATGTTCCCGAGCGACAGACTGCAATCTGACACTTATGTTACTAGTAGGCCATATACCTACATAATACAGAAAGTGCATTTGTTTTGAGAGATGCACAATTACTATTACTGTTTTATTTGACTTTCTTGATTTGATTATAGCTGGCTGTCTTTGGGTGTTTTTGAACCACCTTTATTTACGGTGGAATGAAATTTGAGGAGAGGCCACCTAGCGTCACGTCAGGCGTATATATTTGGTAAGGAGCTATTGCGTCAACACTGCTATGAGGTTTCACTGTGAACCTTCAGTCCATTCTGTCCTCATTTACACAGTAAACAAAGATCAAACTGGTCAGCCCGCCCTTTCAATTCATTGGACTTGGTTCATTTCGGTTCATACTGTGTCTGCTACGTGTGCTGTAGAATAAAGTGTTGAGGAGCACCGGTGTCTCCAAGTTTTCCTCCAGTTGTAATTATAGTGGCAAACCTAAAGATCGTATCAGCACAACAGCAGATAAAATAAGAAAATAAAGATATATACATTTGTAATTCACCCCTAATTTACTACACCAAATAAATCTCAATATCTGTGTCTACACATGTAGTTATCTATATCTCTATATACATAAACAAAAGAGAGCAAGGAAACAACATTTTACAATTTTTAGGGCACAACAGATGACGAGCTTCCTTGTTCATCATACATGTTAAGGATATGGCTTAAGGATATCAAGTTCTTACTTAAAAATCATCAGCGAGGCTATTGTTTTAAGAAATCTACATTTATGAATAAAACATTCTGCGAGGCTGATTACTGTGTTAATTAATTCATCATTGTCTAACTAAAAACACTAAATACAATGTTGTCAAAAGAGATGTATAAATGCTTTTTTGTAACAGCGTATGCATCATTAACCAGAAGTAATGGTGCATTAAAACAAATGTGTTCCTGGGAGATTTTGGTCTAAATATACGTCATAGCTTTACACGGTTGCTGCAGATTTGTCTGCTGCACATCCATGTTCCACAGGTGCTTTATTGGAATTAGATCTGATCTGATGACTGCTGGGGGCATTTGTTATTCAGTAGACTCATTCTCATGTTTAAGAAACCAGTCAAAGAAGATATAAGCTTTGTGCCATGATGGTTATCCTGTTAAGTAGACATTAGATGTTGGGTTCACTGTGGTCATAAAGGGATGGATATAGAACCAGTCTTTTTCTGGAATAGTGTTAATAAACTTTTGTGAAATAATGGGACCCAATAAAGTAGACAAGCAAAACATATTTTTATAATTTAACACATTCAGACATTTTTGTCTTTACTGTTATTTCACATGGTATTCAATTAAATACACTCTTTTTTAAAGGGTCAGGATAAAGGTCTGTCACAATTATGCAACATAAACAGCAAGCCCCCTATCCGCAGCTCTCATAATTAACCACGCCCCCTATCTACCGCTCTCATAAACACCCGCACGTGGCGGCTAGACCACACTATGTATAAATATACTGGTCGTCTCTCTGCGCGTGCTGCTCTCTGGCAAGACCGGAAATAATTAGCTCTGACTGTTTTTGATCTGCAATCATTGTGAATTACAAGTGGATTTTGCAGAATGTCCAATAACGCCAGCACGGGGCTAACCTGTCCCATCCCCAGTCGCTTTGAGCTGTCGGAGGACACGTACAGTCAAACTCCTGGAGGCACGCTGTTCTCCACGACGCCTGGAGGTAAGCGTCGCTAAATCCTTAGTTTTTGCAACAATGCTGAATGGCCCTAGTCGGAGTTAAGTGCCTCTAGTGAGTTTCAATTATAATACCTGCACACTACATTCCCTGCAAACTATGCCAGGATGTTTAGCAACCTCGAGACAGGAGTGGTCATTGAATGTTGTCTAAAGAAACAGGTAGCCTGACTAGATGTTGCTTACTAAAGACCTAACATGATATTCACTTTTAAAGTTCTGTTTCGAATTAACAGTTCTGTAGCATTCAGAAACCAATGCCATTAACATCTCAGTTAACCTAATTATCATCCTTGGCTATTCCAGTAAAAATGTATTTCTGACATGTTTGAATCTATCAAAAGTCGCTGTTTGTCAACCTGTGGATATGACACATTATATATTAGTGAGTAGAGTATGTGAGGAGCATAAATCCTTGTGTGTGTGTGTGTGTGTGTGTGGCCATGTATGCTTGTTACATTGTTGGAATATGTGGTGGGTGGTTAAGGAGTATGTAAAAGAAATAACCCAGAGACTGCATTTAAACAATCTGACGGTGGGCACAGTGTGTTAGACCATTGAGTTCCCTTATGTAGATAATGAATAGTAACACAGGATCAGATGAATGTGCTCCACCATATGTATATTTGGAATCAAGGGGAGTAGCTTCAGCCTTTGGACTTCAGGTCTCCCCTTATGGTCCAGGACACTCTGTAGTCTTGAGCCCAGTTACATAATATGTTTTTCCTGCATTTTTATGATCCTGGCACAGCGAGTGTAATAAATAAGCCCAGGAATGGAAGTAAACCCTAAAGGTGTTGTCTTTTAGTCCATATCGGGGTAGACAGACCTGGTACTTCCAGATTCTAGACACCGTTGGGCTTTGTGTATTTAGTGAAATCTCCGGTTGCGAATGTCCATGATATTTTTTTTTGTGACAGACATGTTAAGCCCTCCCCTCTTAACAGGAACCAGAATCATCTACGACAGGAAGTTTCTGCTGGACTGTCGGAATTCACCTATTGCACGTACCCCTCCGAGCTGCCTACCCCATATCCCAGGGGTCACAATGCTACCCCTGCACCCCTTGGGCAAGCTGAAGGAGATGGACGAGAACAAAGACCACTCTGGTGGGCCTGGTCACTTTATGGTTTTCATTTAAAAGTCTCGTTTAAGATTAAAAAGATATCTTCTATGAGCGACCTGGCCAAAATAGCAGCACATAAAACATGCACACAATTATGACATAAAAACACCAAAAAGTGTGGTTTTTAATTGTAAATTGTTTCCAGAGGTCTAGTATAAGCTTTAAGGAAAAACTTCACTCATGCAATAATCACCTTCGTTGGTCACCTGCCCTGTAAGACACCTGATGCATTTTACTGTTTTTTGTAGCAGATGTGTATTTTAGTGCACTTAACTGAAGCTCTGTGCAACAATTATTTGTATACATTTTCCAAAGACAATGTTTTGGGAAGCAGAGATGAGTTGCTGCTGAATGTCTTAGGCGTGTAGGAGAACTATACGTTTCTGTTGCATACATCCTTAAAACATTGTTATCTTAAACTCATAACCCCTATTATAGGAATGGGATTGGTGATTTGGTTCCAGCCAATGTTTAGTGATCAGGATGATAAGGATTTGGAAGTAGCCATCAAACACCTGTTATCAGCAGCGGGTACAAAGAAGCCAAATGGCCAAATTCACTAACTTGTGTGTTGACTTTATTATTTTTGTACTGGAAGCACTAAATGGGTTTCAAGGGGAACCGCTTCAATTGAATAGCAAACAAAAACCTGTCCAATATGTCGTTATGGCCTCACGCTTTCTCTTGCACGTGCTCAGAAAGGCAACTTATCTGAATGCACTCTGGTTTGTTGGAAATTCAGGAAATGCTTTTTGAGAAGCTGACCTCTGCATTTTTCTGTCCCTACAGCCGACGAAGCCCTGTTTGTGATTGACATCTGAACTCATCTACACCTATTTAATAAAATACATGTATTCCAATCAGACCACTTGCTGGTCTCCGGTGGTCAACGGACGGAAAACTGACTTCAGATTTCTTCCGGGTGGTTAATTCAAGAACCAACGTTCAACCAATTCTCAGAGTTGATCTGAGGTCGGAGGAAGAATTCTAGGTACATTTGTGGATGATTGCTGCAGTGAGCTAGCTGTTTCGCGGAAGGTCAAACAGCAGTTCTGTGCATCCCAATGTACTTTTTCTTTGTACAGGTGATACTTTATACTTTTACAGGACTAATTCATGTATGAGTTCCGTTGGTTGACAATATTTTTAAGGTGCGTTTTTATACATAGCATTTAGGTTGGCAGCCGATTAACGAGGTGATCCGGAAATTACTTCAGTTGATCTTTGGGCTCTGACAATGTCTGCTGGTCAGCTGCATTGAAATTGAATGCATTTCAAATAAAGAAGTTCAAATCTATACCGTTGTTTGATATTTGGTGTGGCAAGTGAACGCTGCTCTTGAACGAACTTACTGCCTATATCCAGGTTGTGTTAATTTTGTAGTTATTCAATTTAGAAAGTGAACTCTTTTAATTGATTGATGAAATGTACCTCCTGTCTTCTCTCCGTATACGAAGAGAAGACATGTCAATATTTCAAATGTTTTGTTTATCCTGTTTTTATCCATTGAGACCAAGCACTCATTTTCAACATAGTTTTTCACTTTAAAAATCAAACCTAGATTTTTTTTTTAATTGAGACATGGACACTAAGGCGCCCAAACAAAACTCCAGTTATGTGCACGTGCCATCTTGCCTCAGTAGGCAAATACAACATACTGAAAAACATTGTGCTCTTGTGTGAATACCTTTAATAATAGTATTAAATGTTACTCTGTGTGTGCAATTGATGTCTCGAGCAGCACTAGACAGGCTCTGGCTTGTGTGTGTGAACTAACACTACATGCCTATTGTATGTAACAGAATATCCACACACACACACTACCTAATACAGTGTCATGTTCTTATTTGTTGATAATCTACCTGACATAGTGTGACTACTTACCCCGCTGATGGGGCAAGTGGTCACAACTGCACACTATTAACGGTCTCCAACTCTGTAATGAAATAAAATATGAAGATGTAATGAACACAAAACATGTGCCCAAGACTTCCTCCTTTCATATGGTATGACATGTTTACCTTTGTGATGTATTGTGCCCTGTAAATGTTACACAGTGTGAAAAGTGTGCCAACATACTTCCCTTAACCGCAGATTAATTGATGTTTACAATCGTTGTTAGTGCCATCCCAAGATTTGGTTCGCTCTATTGTCTGATTGACCCCAAGTCAGGTCAATATAATGTATGAAGTATGTGTGACTAATGTCATTGCTCTTGTTTTCACATATTGGTAATATGGTTACCCCACTTGTGGATCATGTGGCATAAACGAATTCAGCCTTTATATGATCTTCTAGATGATATTTAACATTAATAATGAAGGTATAGGTATTGGTTTTTGGTGATAGGGACTTGAAATTCCAACTCTTGAACAACTCGACCTTTGAACTCTTCAACAACTTTCCTGCTGGTAACGAAGAGACCCAGATAAGTACGAATTAACTTATCATTACTCCAACGGGGAGCAATGTTGTCCTATTTATTACAGTACTGGGATTCCTGCCACACATACAAATTTCCTCCTGTTCAATTCTGAGAAGCTGCATGGGGGAGGGCAGCTAAATATCACTTGTAACCCCGGGGCATTGCCCTAACATTAACTCGAATCCACGTCTGTAATGAACGTGTGGTAATTGATTGAATTCTAGCGATTTCAGAACATGTTAAGTGACAGACATGTTTTTTAGAAATTAACTTTTTCCCCATATTTAATATTGATTGACCTGATATCAAACATTCAACCGGGGTTTCTGTTGACGTTTTTGCGCTGATTGCAAACTGTGTAACAAGATATGGTGTAAATTACATAATTTATGAAACGGTATAGTTAGTGTCATGGGAATGAGCACCTGTTACTGGATCTCCCCCAAATCAGATGTTTCTTCCTGACGTAGACTTCACTTGGTCTCCCATTGAAAACAACTCCGTATATTTTCAGTTAAACAACGTTGATGTCAGTTATTGCTGAAGTAAAATGTTTTTTAATGACCTTTTTCTTGTAAATCTATACATTTCATTATGTTGCTACTTTTTATTTTATAAGGGCTTTATCGAGGCCAAATTACGAATATTTTTTTTCTGTAAACGTAATTATAAATCTGCATATCAGTGTTATGACCTTAGCTTAAGAAAAAAAAATTTAAACAGTTATTTTTGCCTATAATGTGTGCATGTTAATGCTGAATTACAACTAATGCGACATCCGGCTAAACGCTAGAAAATGATATGCGAGGAAGAACTGCCACCTAGTGGTCACTAGGTGGAACTAACCATCCAGGTAATTTTATACACACACACACACAGACGTCATGTATTATACTTGCTAGCTCGCTAACAAGCCAAGTAACTTAGCACAAAAAAACAGACAAAGTTATATGTACATATAGTATCATTTTAAGATGAAAAGTGGCCCTATTAAAATGAACAGGTAGTTCACTTTGGTTAGATTGTGTGGCATTCCAATACAGTCACAGTGGTCAATTACCTCATGCCTTTTCTATACACTGGGAATATTTTGTGATAGTTGGACTTGCCATTTGTGTTTTCCTTAACAAATCTAAATAGACATTTAAAAACAAGTCGTCTAAGCTCATAAAACGAGGACATAGTCAGGCCCAAAAATATTTGGACATTGACACAATTTTCATCTCTTTGGCCCTGTACACCAGCACAATGGATTCAAATTAAACAATATGTATGTGCAGACTTTCAGCTATATTTTGAGGGTATTGATATCTAATACAGGTCAACGGTGTATAGGAATTACAACACATTTTATACGTGCCCCCCACTTTTGCAGGCAAACTTTCTCTGGAATTATAAATTGGGCTCCTTTTTGGTAAGCAAGAAGACAATCTAACTGAGCATGTGCAGAGTGAGTGCTGTCGCACTAGCTGAATTCTATTTATGGTCCATGGTTGACACACGGGTGTCTGACTGACAGGAATACCTGGCCAGGCGGTTAGTCTGAGTAGACAGTCTTTTTCTATACAAAAGTACAGTATTTAAATGAATACCTCTTTGATTTAGCTGTTCATACACCCCACCAAACGATTACACTGTGAAAATTGTTGCACAAACTGACCCTGATCAAATCTAACTCATCAAGAATAAAGAATTAAAAAACTATAACCAGACAACAGAATACCTTTTCAGGGTTTGTTTTTCTAATGATACATATATGGACCCTGTCTCTTTTCCCCCCCTCTCTCTTTTATCTCCAGCAGTGAAAGAAGGGGAAGCAGCATGTGGTGGGCACATCTTCATTCTGGTGCCGTCCGACCATAGCGGGGCTCCTCTTCCTCTTGCAGAATCTCTGCAGCTGCTTCCAGAGGGACGTGGGTGGTTGGTCCTCTACATCCCTGGACAGTTCCTCACTCATCTCTTTGTGAGTCTCCTCGGGGATGCTGGGGAGTCTCTCCTCTGAGGCACACGAGGCTCCTAATTTGGCCCAGCTGTTACCATTGACAAATCGCTCATCTCTAACCCTCCTGTCACTGATATCAGTATTCTCAAAGGTACCGGCACAGGGGCATACAAAAAATAAGCGAGGGCGCTCTGAACCGGTCCAGACACTCGGCCAGGGGTTCTCAGCGGCCAGTGGGGGATCCACCCTGTTGTCCCTAATGAAGAAGCTTCGCAGCCTCTTGCACAGGGAAGTCTGCTGCTGGAGAGACTTCTCTTCTAGAATGGTCTCCACTAGAAGGCGGGCGAGATGTTCTTCTGGGCACCTATGAAAGTACACAGGCTGGGCCAATCGGGTTCGGGGGTTAACAGAGGTGTCTTCAGCAGCGCTGGATCCTCGGCCGGTCAGGCAGTCCTCTGTTTTGTCCCCAGAAGACATAGATAATTCGAAGGCACGCAGGATGGCCCGGCAACGAGCCCTCAAGGTTGAGGGCCGAGCTGATCGGCCGCTCTCATCCATAATCTCAATCAAATGGCTATTTGACTATATTATTCGCTGTATGGTTGAGTGATGATGATTGACAAGAGCGCTGTCTGGCCCTTATATAGGTATTGGTGCAGAATGTTAGACATATTATGGACATCATAATGGAAAAAGCAGCATCAGCAAATATGTCTAAATGTAAAAAATATATATATATATAAATACGTTTTAATGCTTCAGCTCCCAGGGGGAATGAATAAAAAACAAATATATTGCTTTGTGTCAAATTGAGGGAATGTATTTAGTGAACTCTGGGCAGTGAACGCAGTAAACTCTGGACAATTCCCTCAGGCAAAGTCTGTGAAATTAGGGACTTACGGAAAGGGCGCATAAAAGGATCAACACGACTACCAGAGAGCCCTCGGGGTGACGATTTGACAGTGGGACATACATAGCGTTGTGGTCCTTTACAGCTCTGTAGTCAATTTTAAGTTTTTTAACTTTTCCCTACATTTCTGAAAAGTCCTGTTGTAGCCATGTGTGGACAGTAGTTGGGAGATTTCCTGATAAACTTTCGCGTTCCTCGTTGCCCCATCAAGCTCTCGCTGGATCCTCTCTTCGGCAACCAAACGGAACGTCTGCACCTCCTCGTTGGACCACGGCGTATTCTTTCGGTTTGCCATAATATTCGAAATGGATAATAGGTGCAGCTCTCACGCAATCTCTGGCCAAACTATTTAAAAATGGTGGGATTACTCAGGATACTACATCTGGCGCGTGCAATGATGACGCAGTGAATAGTGACGATTCTCTGACCAATCAGCAGTCTGCCGTGTTTTCACGTCACATTTTAGTATCGCCTCAGCTCGCTCAGAACCTCGCCTGAGGTGGTGCGAAAAAAAGTACTTGGGAGCAGGTACAGGTACTACTTTTACCCAGTGGAAAACCAAAAAAAGCCGAGTCGAGCTGGTTTTGTGTAGTGGAAAAGCGCCACATCTGCTTTCCATCCTCTCCATCTCCTGTCTCTAACTAAATTCAGTTGAATGAACGGTCTTGTCATTCACACAAGCGCACTGATTGGTCGAGGGGCGGCGGGCAACGTTCATAGGGAACGGTTGTGTGAGATGTTTACGGTTGCGTTTTGTTCACTGTCAAGGTTGGTACTTGGTTGAGTCGTGTGTTGTTTGTATACATGGTTGGAAAATATGCCGGCGTACGAGTACGGAGATTATGAGGTAGGTTTTACGCGAAGTTAGAAAGCAAAAGTTTCCCTCCGTTAAATGATCATAGAAGTTAGCTACACGACGTTAGATGTTAAATAGCTATTTTAAGCACCTGTCTAGACAGCCTCTGCAGTAGCTAGGCTAACTCGTTGTGTAGCACACATGTTACCATGCACCAGTTAATATATAATATATGTGCCAGGCACTGTTTTATTTGTTGGCCACTACTAGCTGTATTCAACATGCTATAGTGGGATATCCACTCACTAATCGTGTGCTAGCTGTGTGTTTGCAGGCTAGATAGTTGCAGTAGCTAGCACATTTAGCCAAAGAAGATGGTTGATATATAAATGAAGATGCATCAAGCCGTGTACGATCATATATGGTCACGGCTCGGATTTAGTTGGGTGTCTTTTGCTTTAATTAATATACAGTATAAGTTATATAAACCAGACAAATGCTAGCGTGTTGGAGATATTGCTTGAGGTTGCACTTGTGTACACAGACATAACGCGCAGAGCTCTGCGATATTTCGCGAGACAGGAAACAGCTGATCGGGGAAGTTGCGCACCAGACATTATATAAACATTAGTGGCTCGGTAAGACGTTGTTTTTCCTGTTGCAATGAACATCGCAGAAAGGGAACTTAAGATCAATTTCACCCCAGGAAATGTGGAGGTGGTTCAGGTAAACAAGTGCATGCGGGTAGGCAGATTATAATGCAGAGGACAGATTAAGGACTCGACTAGCTGACACCAGTATATTACAATTAATGAATTAATTAGTCAATGCAATCACGTTTCGACTATTGTTAGTCTATTGTTAGTACAATTTGTCTAGCAGCATAGTAGTAAATACAATATTTAGAAATGGAGGAGAAAATACGAACGTGAAGTATGCTTAACTCCTGGAATTAAAGGGCGATTGCAATTGGCAGAATAACAGTGTCTCTGGTAGATGCGGGATCATAAGGGGCTTTTATCCGCGGGTGCTGAAGTCTGACCTATATTCCGCATGGAATAGCAAGCAGGCAGTTCGATTTTTGTTTGTTTGATTTGAGTTTATTTGCATTTTAGCCATTCAACGGGATGGAGCGTTGGAAGTCGAATATTCATGCAATATTTTCATGTAACAGTAGAGACCCTAGCTTTTATTCTTCCTATGTAATATAATTTTTTGAGCACTAGACTGCTTACATGTTTTAGTTTCGCTATATTGGACCATAAGTCATGATGTATAATTTCTGTGAATAGTCTTGTGTAACTTGGCACAGCAAATGGCTGAGAGACAATTTACTATTCATAACACCCGAGGAAAAACAAATGTTGCCCTGGAGTCATAACTGATTTTCACACGTTTAGGAGAACGTGGACATCCCCTACAGGCGAGTGCTGGTGACCGGGGCCACGGGACTACTGGGACGTGCAGTTTATAAAGAGTTCCAGAATAATGCCTGGCACTCGTTGGGCTGCGGATACAGCCGGGCCCAACCTCGGTTCCTCCGATGCGACCTGACAGACGAGGTGGCGGTGCGGGCGGTTGTTCAGGACTTCCAGGTGGGCCTCAAATGTAGCCGTTGTCATTTGTTGTTCTGCTTAGACTGCTGACGTTTCACTGGGCTGCGGGAGTCATTGTTATCGCAAACTTTGTTAAAGGACTAAGTAGCCTGTAATGGGATAAATGGCTTAGGTAACATTGTGTGTGTGTGTGTCATTTGCTTCATCCCTGTGGTGAATATATTCTTTGTGTTGTCCTGGCCCAGCCCCATGTGATTGTGCACTGTGCTGCGGAGAGGAGGCCTGACGTGGTGGAGCGGCACACAGAGGCGGCCCTGAACCTGAACGTTCATGCATCTGGCACTCTAGCTAAAGAGGCGGGTGGGTCTGCTCTTCTTCTGCGCTCAGTCGAATCTCTTCTCGCACGGCTGACAAATCCTTTATTGGTTAAGCGCTACGTCTAAACACTCCACAATGTAATCCATATAGTGTAATATATATATATATATTATAATAGTTTATAATAGTTTGCCATAGTTTGAGGCATAATATTTCTCTGGAACATGTTTCTGAGAAGAGTTGGTGTGGTCTCCCAGTTTACTGAACATTGTCTCGGGGTTTGTAGTGTGGTCTCCCAGTTTACTGAACATTGTCTTGGGGTTTGTATTGTGGTCTCCCAGTTTACTGAACATTGTCTCGGGGTTTGTATTGTGGTCTCCCAGTTTACTGAACATTGTCTCGGGGTTTGTAGTGTGGTCTCCCAGTTTACTGAACATTGTCTCGGGGTTTGTATTGTGGTCTCCGCAGCTGGGATCTTCCTCATCTACATCAGCACCGACTACGTTTTTGATGGCCGGAACCCACCGTACGGAGAGAACGATGCCCCCAACCCGTTAAATGTGTACGGCAAGTCCAAACTAGAGGGGGAGAGGGAGGTTCTCCGGCAGAACCCTGGTGAGTCGGCACTTGCCACTCCTTTTCCACAGTTAAGTTTTTACCTAACACATCTTGAGCCACATCCATCTGTCCCCTGACCTTCGACCTTCTCATTTCCCCTGTGGTCGCCTGCAGGTGCGGCCGTGCTGCGGGTTCCCATCCTGTACGGGGAGGTGGAGCGGGTGGATGAGAGCGCGGTGACAGTGCTCTGGGACAAGGTTCAGGAGGGTGCAGACAGCTGCAGCGTGGAACACTGTCAGCAGCGGTTCCCCACGTACGTTAACGACGTGGCTCGAGTCTGCAGACGGATTGCGGAACGGAGGCTCCAGGTGAGCTCGGGAGGAGCGAACCACTCAGAGGGCCGTGTCTGTTGTCTACGCGGCTAACGCTTTTACCGTGTCTCATTCATGCACTTCCAGGACCCGTCGATTCGAGGCCTCTTTCATTACTCCGGGAAGGAGCAGATGACCAAGTACGAGATGGCGTGTGCGATCGCGGACGCTTTCAACTTGCCCAGCAGTCATTTAGTACCGGTATGATAACAAATGTGCTTGTTCTTTCTTCTTGTTTTGTCTCTTGTTTCTCTCTGTGAGCCCAGATGTCTTTACTGATCTGTCCTCTCATGCAGTCTCTCTCACAGAAATGCACTTAGAGATAATTCCATGTTAATGTTATCTGCCGAAGCGTCCTCACCAGAGGTTTGTCTGTCTAGATGACTGAGCAGCCGGCCGGGGCTGGGGCTCTGAGACCTCATAATGCCCAGCTGGAGTGTTCTCGTCTGGAGCTGCTTGGCCTCAGCGTGGAGCCGGTTCCCTTCAAGACGGCCATTAAGGACAGCCTCTGGCCCTTCCTGTACGACAAGCGATGGAGGCAGACTGTATTCCACTGACCGCCACCGGGGGGATTCATCAACAAACGCCACAGTTCACTTCAAACTTTACAGCTGGCTGTTTTTTTTGTGTTGGGAGTTTACTGATTCTGGACATTAGTGTTATTTTTTGCTACGTCCAAAATGCAGATTGCTTGGGTATCTTAACACCTGCTTTGAGGAACCATTGGTGGAAAGGATTTCATTTAAACATTCCTGCTGAATAAAATACTTAAAGATGCATGTAAAGCCACTGTAGACATCTGTCTAATGTTTCTATATGATTAATGGCATTGTTGTATATAAATAGTTACCTGTTTTGCCACAGATTTTTTTTGCCAATCGGTGAATTAAATGCTAATTCTTATTTGACCAAAGTGAATACATGCTTCATGGAAACCCATGCTGTGTTTAATGGTTGTAGTCTACTTTTTTAGGGCATTTCGTACTGGTAACTGAGAGGAGATGGGTATCTGTGCTGCAGCTGTATATGTATACCAGAGGCAGTGACTTTGAGCACAGGGCCATCCTAGGCAACTGGGATTTGTAGTTCAATGAGAATATCTGTATCATGCCATGTATTTGGAGTTCTGCTAAGTAATCTGTGAATTCTGTTTGCTATTAGACAATGACTACTTTGAATACGCTGTTATGATAAAGACACTGGACTAATAATATGTCTTGTCAGAGTATTAGTTGTTATGTAGACTGTTGTGATCAAATCGAATATACTATTGATTAATAAGTGTATGAATTGTGCTTTTGAGTGAGTGATACAGAAGCACTTATTTTATCATACAATATTTTGCTGGCACCCTAACATGGAAAATGGTAAGTGTCCAGGGTCATTATTTACCCCCAATATATAGGCACTATTTAACAGTTTACCCCTGTATTTATTTCTGTTGCAATCAGACTTTATTGCAAAACCCTACACAGAATACAGAAAACATTGCCATTTAAAAGATTGCAATTTTGACACTTGATATAGTTGTCACAGTGTAAACACTAACAAGTATATTAGGCGACAGGTAGAAAAAAATAGAGAAGACGAGCAGGATGAAAAAGATTGATGATCTTTAATGAAGTTGGAGATGCCTTACTTGACCATGTCTTTATGTATAGTCTTGGCAGTGGCGGTTCTACATTGAATTACACCCTGGGCGAGACCACCTTCAAGCCCCCCCCCGAGGGGTGAACTATCACCTGCGCCCCCCCAGAGGCGTGAAAAATCACCTGCCCCCCCCCAGAGGTGTGAACAATCACCTGCCCCCCCCCCCCCCCAGAGGCGTGAAAAATCACCTGCGCCCCCCAGAGGTGTGAAAAATCACCTGCGCCCCCCCCCAGAGGTGTGAACAATCACCTGCGCCCCCCTGAGGTGTGAACTATCACCTGAACCCCCCGAGGGGTGAACAATCACCTGCGCCCCCCCCAGAGGCGTGAACAATCACCTGCGCACCCCCCCCGAGGGGTGAACTATCACCTGCAACCCCCCAGAGGCGTGAACAATCACCTGCGCCCCCGAAGGGTGAACTATCACCTGCGCCCCCCTCCCCAGGGGTAAACTATCACCTGCGTATCACATGATAAAATGCCGCCCCGGGCGAATTCTCGGTTTGCCCGTGCCTAAAACCGGTACTTGGTTCAAGACTTTCAGAAAAAATGTCTTACTGTATATTTATCTGATTAATGTGCTGGCCTCCCTATTTTCTGTACTCTGTATCTGAATGCATTAACCCAAGTCTCATTTCTTTTGTTTGCCTATTATTCTATATTATTCTAAATGTATCGGGTAGCCATATACATGTTAGATTTGCAGAATTACACGTTTACCCAGTCGATGGGGCTAGACCATCCATGATTTCTGAGGCCCAAGTACTAGCCATTGTGAACGTGGCTGGCAAATACAACTAAACAGTGGTAGTCGTTTAGAAAAATCCAGACAAAAATAATTTAATACAGTTACATTTTTACGAGATTTACGAGGTCAATCTCAATGGCTGTCGCATTACAACGAGCAGAGCAGGCATCAGTTAGGGATAATCAGATAAGAGAAGAGCAACCTGTGGAGTTGCCCGGTACAGTACAGCTGAATGGTCACCACATTCAAACAGTACTGCGCTTCCACCCGAAAGCAGCACAATGTTCTTACTATTTATTTCTAAAATAAACTCTCTTGTATTTATAATAACTATCTCCCTAACGTTTTTACTGAGGGTGAACCTGGCTTTAGGTCATTTGGATGTTTGCGAGCCGAAAAAAAGTAGTTAAATAATTTACGACTGTAGATTTGGGCTTGCTGTTAATTTGGGCTTGCTCTTTTCTGAATAATAGTCTTCAAAGTAACATGTAAACGCCGAAAAAAGTAGGCCAATAGACTAGAGATGTTAAAGTCGGAAGTCTGAGCTTCAGGCGGAAGTCTGAGTTCCATTCAAAACAAACTCGTAGTTAATTTGTTTTGGGGACTTCCCACGGGTCATGAAGGCATTGAAGGCGAATGTTGGAGTTCTCCGAGTTACCAGTTTCTAAACTCATGAACGCAGCATCAGACCATTCCGGCCACCGACTCAGCTGTTCCATATTATGTCTATGGTTTGGACCACATCCACTGACATCAGCACGTTTAATATCGCGACGTTTGGAAAAAGATTGGAGCGCCTGCAAGCAACACTTGGATTAGCCGCATATTATATATTCAACACAAATCAATAAAAAGCGTTTTATCGCGTCTGAAATTCAGATCGGTCAACTCAACTCGAGGTAATACAACTAAATATTAAACAATTACGCATATAACAACTAACTTGTGCAAAGGAACAAGTAACTTTAATAAAAAGCATGCATTTTTTATTTATTATATGTGTCAGTATGATTAAATGTTTGAATATATGTTAGATATTTGCTGCATGAACTATATTGAAAATAACCCAGTAGACTATTAGTCTGTTATATGGATGGGATAGCAGAGTGGGCTCCTGGCAGTATGACCCACATACATTTCCAAATTAACGATGTGTGCTTGTGAAAAGTATTGCTCATGATCTTACTAGACACCAGCTTATTCATTGGTGATCATTACGCTGTTAAAAAATAGTTGTGGCTCGGGCCTGGAATGTGAACTCTCAGACTGAGTGTTTATAGTCAGGACTGACCTCACACCCCCCCCAACTCGCTCCCTGCTGCATCATCACAAAGCTCTCATTCACCGAATCAGACTGTTTTCAGTCAAACTTCCACAGGAAACGCACGCGGCACCACTCCAATTATCCGACATGGGAATCTGACAGTCAGGTGTCATGGCTTTCTCATTATGCTTGACATTTGACCTGAATGTTTCAGTTGTCACCAGCAGTCCGTCACACTTGTGCTTTTCTGACTGCTTTGGCATTTCCCACTTTCGCAGGGGATTCATCTTGCAGCTCCAAAGATGAATTTCGACCAGCCCCCACCATATGGGGGGCCCGCCCCCTCTGCCCCAGGATACCCTGCCCCTCCAGCACCTGGGTACCCGGTTGCAACGGCCCCTGGATACCCTACCCAGGCCGCCCCGGGTTACCAACCCCAAGGGTTTCAAAATCCTGGATACCCAGCCCAGGGGTATTCCGCACCAGGGTACCCTGTCACTGATTCCGCCAACTCCAGCTACCCCCCCGGTGTATACCAGGGCCAGCCCGGTTACCAGGGCTACCAGATGCCCCCTCAACCACAGTTCGGATGGCAGGATGCCCAGCCTGGTGCGCAGATGTACGGAGAAGCCCCCAAAAACACAGGTGAGACCGTGCAAATTGTGAGGCTGCTGGAAATTAGCTCCTGGAAGAGCCCATGTAGACACTTCTGTTGTGCTGCACGCCCACGAATACAGAGGTTAGGTGGGTAGATTGGTGGCAATGATTGTTAGGGTGTTGGGGTGGTGTATGGTTATATCATGGCTAAATTCCTCACTCCTACCCTTACCTCACTCCTATCTTAACCTCACCTTATCTCACTCCTATTCTTACCTCACTCCTATTCTTACCTCACTCCTATTCTTACCTCACTCCTATTCTTACCTCATTCATATTCTTACCTTACTCCTACCCTAACCTCACCTTACCTCACTCCTATTCTTACCTCACTCCTATTCTTACCTCACTCCTATTCTTACCTCACTCCTATTCTTACCTCACTCCTATTCTTACCTCACTCCTATTCTTACCTCACTCCTATTCTTACCTCACTCCTATTCTTACCTCACTCCTATTCTTACCTCACTCCTATTCTTACCTCACTCCTATCTTAACCTCACTCCTATCCTTATCTCACTCATATTCTTATCTCACTCCTATCTTTAACTATCCTCTACCCATACCTCACTCCTATCTTTACCTCACCACTATCTTAACCTCACCTTACCTCACTCCTATCTTTACCTCACCACTATCTTAACCTCACCTTACCTCACTCCTATTCTTACTTCACTCCTATCTTTACCCTGCCTCTATCTTAACCTCGCCTTACCTCACTCCTATCCAACTAAGCCAACTTGTACAGTTTTCACTCATATCAAACCTCCTACTACGACCCCAACATGACGTTCAGCCACTTTTCGTCATTGTCCTTCTCTCTGCCAGTTTACGTTGTGGACGACAGGAGTCGAGACGGCGGCGGCGGCGGAGGGGAATCGGCCTGCCTTACAGCCTGTTGGACGGCGCTGTGCTGCTGCTGTCTCTGGGACATGATGACGTAGCCCCCGAGCATTATGGGACGACATCACACTTTGGCCACGGCGTATCTGGCCCTCTGGACGGTTTTAACTGATCTATGTGTTTCTGTCTCCGTCCTACTTGTTCTGACTTTATATATTGCATGATAACTGTCAATTATTTGTCGCAAACCTTTTACATCCTATGCCAGCTACAGTAAGAGAAACTAAAAGTACTAAAGCTAACCGTCGCTCATGAAAGCATTATCTTCACTTAAGAGATATGTATTTGAAAGTTGTGAATAATCAGTTAATCAGATTTTATTTGTTTGTTTGTCTTATTGTATGCGGTGGCAACTTACGTTTTCATTTAATCACTAATAATGAGTAATTGTTCTGTGCTTTTCATGGTAAAGAAAATTATATACAGTTTACTTTGGAACCTATCTCCTGAAAATAAGTTATTCAGACAACAGACTTTAGTAGTTAAGTCAAATAAGTTGCTACGGTTCCAATTAGTTACAGTGGACTCATGGCAAATAAAGTTATTTCTGCACCAAACAAATATAAATATGAGCATTTGGCTGTGTTTGGTGTCTGTGTTTGGACAACTTATTTTAGGGAGCACTTCTCACCTCCCTGGCTTTACAGACACACGTGGGTGGAGTGTGAGGCCAGGGAGGTGTGTGTTTCTATTTCTGAAAGGTCGTTCTGTTGAAATTGAAGTCCTATTTATATCTGTTGCTTTTATGTGCTGCATGTTATTTGTCCACATTGCGGTTGTATCCACATTTATGTAGGCAATTAAAACTGTATATTGTGATTAGATTGTTCTGACTGCCTCTAGAAATAGACAAGACTGAGTTTTAAGTGGTAACAGCGATTCTGGATTATCAAAACATATGAATTATTCAAAAAATTATTGGATTCATCAACTCATGGCATTCCAATCTGCCTTATATCTTAGCATAAAACCGAAATGCATCTTTCGGCACAATTTGAATCGGTAACTTCGTGCTGAGTCGTGGTGGAGTGCTAATTCTTCTGGCTTCAGGAACATGCATGGCACTCAGCTAGTGAAACAGGGCTCAATAAATGTCTCCAACCTGCACCGGTCTCATTAAAACTGTCACTAGAAGCCCTGTAAAAAAATTTAAATAATATTAAACTATGTGCTGTTGTTTTGGTCTTATTCCAATTAGTGCACAATGCCAGGAGGAAAGACAATCATTTTTGATTTATTTAAAGCAGTTATTTGAATTGATAATCAGTACTATAAATCGAATTTGCACTTTTGTCCTTCTGCCAATGCAACGTGTACCTGCAAGTTTAAGACTGGGAGATTGAGTTGTCCGTCAAATCACGAGTGGTGACTGGAGTTCAATGCATCACGGCATCCTGTGTCTGACACCGGAGCTACTAGCTATGGACAATGAAGAGACCAGTTCCACCGCTACGTCCTCCTGGCATTGTGGTTCTTCTGGACTCAAACTCCTGGCTGCAGCACGAGCACTGCTAAGACATTCAGGAGACTCCATTGAAAACGGTTCAGTCTGAAAGTCTGCGAGCGAAGCGTTTGTGCTGTAATGTGACTTGTGATTTGAACCCTGTTTGGTGACGCCACCCATGTTCAATGCCCTTCTTCATCGCTAAATAACCTTCCGTAAAGGCCATTTGTAGTTGACTCGTGGGTAACTGGGCGTCCAACCAACAAACCAACCAGTTTTCCACAGCTACCTCAAGAGGACTGCAATCGGCTCTTTTCATAAAACACCTGTCTAGAAATATTGGGCAAATTGGAACATGGACAAGACCAAGAAACCGAGCTTTTGACAGACGGCAGTAATGTTGATCTCATCATTTGGAGAAAACGTGCCAATTCTCTGTTTGGACGATTAGATAGAGGCAGTTTATTCAGCTGATGCCCATGTATGATTACAGCTGTATGTCAGGAGTCAGACTGTTCCCCACCTTGCACTTCACCGGGGACACTCCAGTTCCTCTTACACAAGCGCGGGGTCAGGGGGTTCACGGGGTTCCAGGCAGGTTCTAATCGACAGTAGAAATACATTTAAGTGTGATCATGAGAACCATACTGCCGCTGACAGATGAGGTTAGCCTCAAATGATCTCCATTTGAATAAGACAACATCTGTATTTAGTGTACATTTACCTCAGCGGTACTAAGAAAGGAAATGTAACCTACCGGTCACTTTGTATATAACCGATTAGGCTACTGACAAAAAAATACAGTTGATGCAAAATGGCTTGACAAGTGCTTGCCGAAAGAGGCGAAAGAAAAGCCCATGCAACATGAAAAAAAAAACTTTTATTCTGATAAACTTCCCACATAATCCTCCTATTGTCCTAGTGTAAAGAATGCTTCATGTTTCCTATTCATGTACATATGAACATACATACTGTGGTTCCTCACAGTGAAAATAGATTTTTACAGATAGGCTACTGGTGGTTACAGAGAGGAAAAACGGAATTAAAAGCTCTAGTATTAAAACGGGATGTTTGGGTTTTGGCAATCAAATATAAGATCAGTAAGAAAACATCCCTTTCACGTTTTTTCACAGAACAACAGTAAAGCCACTCCTTTTGATGAATGTACAAATTAGACAACTTTCATAGTGCGGATTGGTTCTCGGATGAATTGAATGTACAGTTTTAACTTGGTTACTGAGTTAGGAAACAGGCGTCACCGCTGTAAAGACTCGAAGATACCATGTCAAAACACGACATACATCGTATTTCATCTGTGACGTTTTCTTGGGCTGCAAATTTTAATACATAAAAAAATGAGAATACTTTGATATTTTACAAAAACAAAACAAAGGACTTATGCATGTCATCTTCATTACAAACCTGTCATGATTGTCATCGAGTGCAAAAGAAAAAATGGATTAAAATAAATAGCCTGAAATCCTTTAATCCGTTTGCATTTTTCTGGAGATTTCACTGAAGTAAAAGCGAGATTCCAGACTTATCTTGGATAAGTCAAAAGGAGAGTGTCCCAAGTTAATGTCTACCGCAAAGGAACATACACATCTACACCCACGTGTCACATCCTCAGTCCCTGTTGAATGACTCCATATTTTACTATGTACTTGAAGAAAGAGCGACGTATGGTCAGCGTTGCTGATGGTTGCGCAGGTGATCGCTCTGTGCTCTCTAGATACTGGCTTGATTAAGTCTGAGTAGTTCAGCCATTAGAAAGAAAAGCCATGACAGGTTGTCTGTGCTGCCGCAGGAACGCGACGTCTGATAACTTGTCGGAACAGCAGGTAACATTGTCCTCCTTGTCAATCAATACTAACCCCTCCCCTGCTTCCCCAACAATTTGAAAAAAGATTGTCCCATTAATCCGAATCTCCTTTTAGCTCATATACAAAAAAGGTTGGTGCAGTTCACATCGTCAGTAGTTAAGAGTGCTTTTCTAAATCATCAGTCCTCTGGAACGTGACCAGGTAAACCCCATGTCTACTCTCCCCAGGAGATGAAGTGTCACAGGGGCTTCGTTGTGCTGTTACCTCTTGCCCATCTCGTTCTGTCTGAGGAACTGGATGTTGTTGCTGCTGTCTGCCAGCTCCGGGTACTGCTCCACCGGCAGCACGTAGTAGCCGTCGTATCCCGGCACCTTCCCGGTCGCCAGGAGTTGCTGCCTCTCCCCCTCCGCCCACGGCCTCCGCCCCTCTCTGTTCTCCCTCAGACTCTGCTGCTCCCTCATCCAGGCGCCCAACAGCGCCCTCTGGTGGGCTTGCTCCAGGAGGCGAGCTCGCTCCTTCTCCAGCACGTCTGCCGTCAGGCCGTAGCGCACACTCAGGGACAACGCCGCCGTGTGGATCTCGACGGTGAGGCCCCGGCGGGAGCGTCCGCTGACCGTCACGTTGACGCCGCCCTCCAGGGCCTTCCTCCCGCTGCTTAGGCCCAGAGACAGCAGGTCGCCGTCCGCCAGGCCCAGCTTCATGAAGAAGTGGCAGTCCCTGCCGTCGACGGTATAGTGGGTTCCCTCCAGGTACACAGCGTTGTTCAAGACCTGGGCCACCTTGCGGCTGTCCTCGCTAGCCAGACTCGACACGCCAGTCACCACGTGGCCCTCCTTGATGGCCAGCATCATGCCCCGGCCGACAATGGGCACCCTGGTGCCGAACCAGTAGCCGGGCTTTTCCCGTTTGGCCCACTGCTCCTTGTTGAGCTGCTTCCCTTCCAGGGCCATGAAGGCCTGGTTGTGCCGCTCCGCTGCCTGCTGCACCCCGGTTATCATCTGGAAGAAGAGCCAAGGATCAGCCGGACACGTGACTATTAGTCTGGATTATTGATGACGTGTGATCCGCCCTGCACAACTCACCTGAGCGCTCTCACAGTCCTGGCTCGCCAGCAGTTCGTAAGGCGGCTCAACAAAATCCATGGTTTGTCTGGGGAATCCCGGTATGATGTGACTGAGTTGGAAGCCAAACATCACCAACCAGCTCTTCACATCTGCATAAGAAGACGATTAATACAATTAAAACAGGTTGTCTCCACGTAACACCTTCACCCGTTTGGATCTCTGTCTAGTTGGATATCCACGTATTTAGATACACGTCAGATATATGAACCGGTCACAGGATAAGCGAATCTCACGTACCTGTCACATAGCTCTTGACGTCGATCATGTCACTGAGTGGGTTGTTGTTCTTAAACATGTACAGATTGAACGGCGCTGGTTCCCTGCCAACCTTAGGCAAGAGTTTATGGTCCGGTGCGGTCCACCTGCCAGCCAGCACATCGTAGTCCCTCTGGACGAAGTGCACCAGCTTGGTCAGCGGGTCGTAGAGCCCCCCGTGGAAGCCCACCACCATGTTGAAGTCTGGGTTGGAGTCGTGGTACACCTCCCCGTAGGCCGTGTACTGGAGCTGCTTGACCATCTGCCCGTTGCTGCTAAAGACGGCGAGCGGCGTTCCCGTGTTGTCCGAGGCGACGTAGAACTCCTCCCCTCCGCTCACCTCGATAGCAAACAGGTGACCCTGCAGGTCGTAGTCGAAGGTGGTGATCTCTCCCGCCGAGTGGTTGTACATGTGGCTAATCCGGCTCGGGTAGTTGAGGTCGGCGTAGAAGTACTGCAGGTGCTGCCCGGTGTCAGTCTTTCTGGAGATGCGGCGGCCCAGACCGTCGTAGCGATAGCGGACGCTCCACCCCCCGGGCAGGCGGCTGTATGCCAGCTCCAGCTGCCCGTTGGAGTTGTACTCGAACACGTCGCTGCCGCGCTGACTCAGCACCCCGTCCTCGTCCACGCGGTACTGCATGTCTCCGAGGCGGGTGATGCGGTCTCGCAGATCGTAGCGCAGCGGCAGGAGACGGGCGCTGTTCCCCGGGTTCAGCAGGTGCAGGTTGCCGTTCAGGTCGTAGCTGTAGCGCCACGTGGACCAGTCGTTGACCTTGACCCCGATCAGCTGTCCGTCGCCGTCGTACTCGTAGCGGTACTGCGTGGTGTTGGCGTACGGGCCGATCTTCAGCTCCCTCTTGATGACCCGGCCCATGCTGTCGTACTGCACCGTCATCCAGTACATCAGGGAGCGGAAGATCTCGTACTGGACCTCCTTGATGCGGCCGTGGGCGTCGAAGTGCTTGCTAAGGGTCATCACGGCCGTGGTGATGATCTGGTTAATGTCATAGTAGATGATGCCGAACTTGCCAAAGTGCTCAACTTTGCCGGAGATCTCGTCGTAGCGGTATAACTCCACAGGCAGGGGAGTCTCACCAATCACAGGCTTGATGCTGGCCACGCGGAAGCTGTTGTCGTGGTACGTGTAGTCGAAGCGCGCGTTTACCATGCCCTCCTCTGAGAAGCGGTACATCTGTTTGTCCACCAGGGGGCCCACCTTACGGTAGCGGATGGTGCAGGAGAATCCCCCACTCTGCAGGTTGACCATTTTCAAGACCCCGGCCGTCTCGTCGTAGCCGAACGTCACGGCGGTGCCGTCGTACAGGACCTCCGACAGCTTGGCCAACTTGCCGTACTTGTAGACGACTCGTCGGCCCGTGCCCAAGTAGAAGGTGGCGCGCGGTCGCCCGTCCTCGCCGAAGTCGTGGATGACGGTGGCGTTGCTCTCCGGCGGGTTGTAGATGTTTCGGATGTAGCCGATGGACACGTGTGTGGACATGGTGTGACGGGCCATGCTGGGCATAGTGACGGCGGTGACGCGGCCCGAGGTGTCAAACTCGAAAACATACTGCCGCTGACTCTGCTGAAGGAGCAGCACCATGGACTGGAAACAAACGGAGAAGTTTTATGTGACAAAAGGCCCTTGGTGTCAACTTGGGAGAAATAATTGTCCTCAGTAATACCGCACAACCACAACACACACATACATACACACAGATATAGACACACACACACAGATATAGACACGCACATACATACAGACACATACAGACACACACAGACACACACAGACACACACAGACACACACAGACACACACACACACACACACACACACACACACACACACACACTCAGAGCAGTACAACAGAATGTCTGACCTTGTCCAGGTAGCTGAAGCTCCACACCTTTCCGTCCACAAAAGTGCGCGTGACTATGCGTCCAAAGTTGTCGAACTCGCTCCTCTGGCTCATGCTGCCCCTCTGCAGGCCAACAAGGCGCCCACTGGGGGCGTAGGACACGTTGACAACGGCCAGACTGCTGCTAGGCAACCACGTGGCGGGGCGACCCTGCTGGTCGTACATGATCCTCAGCGTGAACTTGCGGTGGTCGTCATAGATCTTCTCTGTGCGCGTGTTACGGTCAAAGTCAATGGAGAGTAGGTTCCTGCCGTGGGCCTGCAGAGCAAGAGGGAAAACAACCAGGTGAGATGTGGGTCTGGTGGGACAACCAGGTGAGATGTGGGTCTGGTGGGACAACCAGGTGAGATGTGGGTCAGGTGGGACAACCAGGTGAGATGTGGGTCTGGTGGGACAACCAGGTGAGATGTGGGTCAGGTGGGACAACCAGGTGAGATGTGGGTCAGGTGGGACAACCAGGTGAGATGTGGGTCAGGTGGGACAACCAGGTGAGATGTGGGTCAGGTGGGACAACCAGGTGAGATGTGGGTCAGGTGGGACAACCAGGTGAGATGTGGGTCAGGTGGGACAACCAGGTGAGATGTGGGTCAGGTGGGACAACCAGGTGAGATGTGGGTCAGGTGGGACAACCAGGTGAGATGTGGGTCAGGTGGGACAACCAGGTGAGATGTGGGATAACCAGGTGAGATGTGGGTCAGGTGGGACAACCAGGTGAGATGTGGGACAACCAGGTGAGATGTGGGTCAGGTGGGACAACCAGGTGAGATGTGGGTCAGGTGGGACAACCAGGTGAGATGTGGGTCAGGTGGGACAACCAGGTGAGATGTGGGACAACCAGGTGAGATGTGGGACAACCAGGTGAGATGTGGGTCAGGTGGGACAACCAGGTGAGATGTGGGTCAGGTTGGACAACCAGGTGAGATGTGGGTCAGGTGGGACAACCAGGTGAGATGTGGGTCTGGTGGGACAACCAGGTGAGATGTGGGTCTGGTGGGACAACCAGGTGAGATGTGGGTCAGGTGGGACAACCAGGTGAGATGTGGGTCAGGTGGGACAACCAGGTGAGATGTGGGTCAGGTGGGACAACCAGGTGAGATGTGGGTCAGGTGGGACAACCAGGTGAGATGTGGGTCAGGTGGGACAACCAGGTGAGATGTGGGATAACCAGGTGAGATGTGGGTCTGGTGGGACAACCAGGTGAGATGTGGGTCAGGTGGGACAACCAGGTGAGATGTGGGTCTGGTGGGACAACCAGGTGAGATGTGGGTCTGGTGGGACAACCAGGTGAGATGTGGGTCAGGTGGGACAACCAGGTGAGATGTGGGTCAGGTGGGACAACCAGGTGAGATGTGGGTCAGGTGGGACAACCAGGTGAGATGTGGGTCAGGTGGGACAACCAGGTGAGATGTGGGTCAGGTGGGACAACCAGGTGAGATGTGGGTCAGGTGGGACAACCAGGTGAGATGTGGGTCAGGTGGGACAACCAGGTGAGATGTGGGTCAGGTGGGACAACCAGGTGAGATGTGGGTCAGGTGGGACAACCAGGTGAGATGTGGGATAACCAGGTGAGATGTGGGTCAGGTGGGACAACCAGGTGAGATGTGGGACAACCAGGTGAGATGTGGGACAACCAGGTGAGATGTGGGTCAGGTGGGACAACCAGGTGAGATGTGGGTCAGGTTGGACAACCAGGTGAGATGTGGGTCAGGTGGGACAACCAGGTGAGATGTGGGTCAGGTGGGACAACCAGGTGAGATGTGGGTCAGGTGGGACAACCAGGTGAGATGTGGGTCAGGTGGGACAACCAGGTGAGATGTGGGTCAGGTGGGACAACCAGGTGAGATGTGGGATAACCAGGTGAGATGTGGGTCTGGTGGGACAACCAGGTGAGATGTGGGTCAGGTGGGACAACCAGGTGAGATGTGGGTCAGGTGGGACAACCAGGTGAGATGTGGGTCAGGTGGGACAACCAGGTGAGATGTGGGTCAGGTGGGACAACCAGGTGAGATGTGGGTCAGGTGGGACAACCAGGTGAGATGTGGGTCAGGTGGGACAACCAGGTGAGATGTGGGATAACCAGGTGAGATGTGGGTCTGGTGGGACAACCAGGTGAGATGTGGGTCTGGTGGGACAACCAGGTGAGATGTGGGTCAGGTGGGACAACCAGGTGAGATGTGGGTCTGGTGGGACAACCAGGTGAGATGTGGGTCAGGTGGGACAACCAGGTGAGATGTGGGTCAGGTGGGACAACCAGGTGAGATGTGGGTCAGGAGGGACAACCAGGTGAGATGTGGGTCAGGTGGGACAACCAGGTGAGATGTGGGTCTGGTGGGACAACCAGGTGAGATGTGGGTCTGGTGGGACAACCAGGTGAGATGTGGGTCAGGTGGGACAACCAGGTGAGATGTGGGTCAGGTGGGACAACCAGGTGAGATGTGGGATAACCAGGTGAGATGTGGGTCAGGTGGGACAACCAGGTGAGATGTGGGACAACCAGGTGAGATGTGGGTCAGGTGGGACAACCAGGTGAGATGTGGGTCAGGTGGGACAACCAGGTGAGATGTGGGTCAGGTGGGACAACCAGGTGAGATGTGGGTCAGGTGGGACAACCAGGTGAGATGTGGGACAACCAGGTGAGATGTGGGTCAGGTGGGACAACCAGGTGAGATGTGGGTCAGGTTGGACAACCAGGTGAGATGTGGGTCAGGTGGGACAACCAGGTGAGATGTGGGTCTGGTGGGACAACCAGGTGAGATGTGGGACAACCAGGTGAGATGTGGGTCTGGTGGGACAACCAGGTGAGATGTGGGTCAGGTGGGACAACCAGGTGAGATGTGGGTCAGGTGGGACAACCAGGTGAGATGTGGGTCTGGTGGGACAACCAGGTGAGATGTGGGTCTGGTGGGACAACCAGGTGAGATGTGGGTCAGGTGGGACAACCAGGTGAGATGTGGGTCTGGTGGGACAACCAGGTGAGATGTGGGTCAGGTGGGACAACCAGGTGAGATGTGGGTCAGGTGGGACAACCAGGTGAGATGTGGGTCAGGTGGGACAACCAGGTGAGATGTGGGTCAGGTGGGACAACCAGGTGAGATGTGGGTCAGGTGGGACAACCAGGTGAGATGTGGGTCAGGTGGGACAACCAGGTGAGATGTGGGATAACCAGGTGAGATGTGGGTCTGGTGGGACAACCAGGTGAGATGTGGGTCAGGTGGGACAACCAGGTGAGATGTGGGTCAGGTGGGACAACCAGGTGAGATGTGGGTCAGGTGGGACAACCTGGTGAGATGTGGGTCAGGTGGGACAACCAGGTGAGATGTGGGTCAGGTGGGACAACCAGGTGAGATGTGGGTCAGGTGGGACAACCAGGTGAGATGTGGGACAACCAGGTGAGATGTGGGTCAGGTGGGACAACCAGGTGAGATGTGGGTCAGGTTGGACAACCAGGTGAGATGTGGGTCAGGTGGGACAACCAGGTGAGATGTGGGTCAGGTGGGACAACCAGGTGAGATGTGGGTCAGGTGGGACAACCAGGTGAGGTGTGGGTCAGGTGGGACAACCAGGTGAGATGTGGGTCAGGTGGGACAACCAGGTGAGATGTGGGTCTGGTGGGACAACCAGGTGAGATGTGGGACAACCAGGTGAGATGTGGGTCTGGTGGGACAACCAGGTGAGATGTGGGTCAGGTGGGACAACCAGGTGAGATGTGGGTCAGGTGGGACAACCAGGTGAGATGTGGGTCAGGTGGGACAACCAGGTGAGATGTGGGTCTGGTGGGACAACCAGGTGAGATGTGGGTCTGGTGGGACAACCAGGTGAGATGTGGGTCAGGTGGGACAACCAGGTGAGATGTGGGTCAGGTGGGACAACCAGGTGAGATGTGGGTCAGGTGGGACAACCAGGTGAGATGTGGGTCAGGTGGGACAACCAGGTGAGATGTGGGTCAGGTGGGACAACCAGGTGAGATGTGGGTCAGGTGGGACAACCAGGTGAGATGTGGGATAACCAGGTGAGATGTGGGTCTGGTGGGACAACCAGGTGAGATGTGGGTCAGGTGGGACAACCAGGTGAGATGTGGGTCAGGTGGGACAACCAGGTGAGATGTGGGTCAGGTGGGACAACCAGGTGAGATGTGGGTCAGGTGGGACAACCAGGTGAGATGTGGGTCAGGTGGGACAACCAGGTGAGATGTGGGATAACCAGGTGAGATGTGGGTCTGGTGGGACAACCAGGTGAGATGTGGGTCTGGTGGGACAACCAGGTGAGATGTGGGTCAGGTGGGACAACCAGGTGAGATGTGGGTCTGGTGGGACAACCAGGTGAGATGTGGGTCTGGTGGGACAACCAGGTGAGATGTGGGTCAGGTGGGACAACCAGGTGAGATGTGGGTCAGGTGGGACAACCAGGTGAGATGTGGGTCAGGTGGGACAACCAGGTGAGATGTGGGTCAGGTGGGACAACCAGGTGAGATGTGGGTCAGGTGGGACAACCAGGTGAGATGTGGGTCAGGTGGGACAACCAGGTGAGATGTGGGTCAGGTGGGACAACCAGGTGAGATGTGGGTCAGGTGGGACAACCAGGTGAGATGTGGGTCAGGTGGGACAACCAGGTGAGATGTGGGTCAGGTGGGACAACCAGGTGAGATGTGGGATAACCAGGTGAGATGTGGGTCAGGTGGGACAACCAGGTGAGATGTGGGACAACCAGGTGAGATGTGGGTCAGGTGGGACAACCAGGTGAGATGTGGGTCAGGTGGGACAACTAGGTGAGATGTGGGTCAGGTGGGACAACCAGGTGAGATGTGGGTCAGGTGGGACAACCAGGTGAGATGTGGGTCAGGTGGGACAACCAGGTGAGATGTGGGTCAGGTGGGACAACCAGGTGAGATGTGGGATAACCAGGTGAGATGTGGGTCAGGTGGGACAACCAGGTGAGATGTGGGACAACCAGGTGAGATGTGGGTCAGGTGGGACAACCAGGTGAGATGTGGGTCAGGTGGGACAACCAGGTGAGATGTGGGTCAGGTGGGACAACCAGGTGAGATGTGGGTCAGGTGGGACAACCAGGTGAGATGTGGGACAACCAGGTGAGATGTGGGTCAGGTGGGACAACCAGGTGAGATGTGGGTCAGGTGGGACAACCAGGTGAGATGTGGGTCAGGTGGGACAACCAGGTGAGATGTGGGTCTGGTGGGACAACCAGGTGAGATGTGGGACAACCAGGTGAGATGTGGGTCTGGTGGGACAACCAGGTGAGATGTGGGTCAGGTGGG
Organism: Dallia pectoralis; assembly: GCA_029465975.1. NCBI lineage: Eukaryota > Metazoa > Chordata > Actinopteri > Esociformes > Umbridae > Dallia > Dallia pectoralis. The sequence goes on from CM055746.1 coordinate 12,571,757, forward strand.
ACAACCAGGTGAGATGTGGGTCTGGTGGGACAACCAGGTGAGATGTGGGTCAGGTGGGACAACCAGGTGAGATGTGGGAGGTGGGACAACCAGGTGAGATGTGGGTCAGGTGGGACAACCAGGTGAGATGTGGGTCTGGTGGGAACCAGGTGAGATGTGGGTCTGGTGGGACACCAGGTGAGATGTGGGTCTGGTGGGACAACCAGGTGAGATGTGGGTCTGGTGGGACAACCAGGTGAGATGTGGGTCTGGTGGGACAACCAGGTGAGATGTGGGTCAGGTGGGACAACCAGGTGAGATGTGGGTCAGGTGGGACAACCAGGTGAGATGTGGGTCAGGTGGGACAACCAGGTGAGATGTGGGTCAGGTGGGACAACCAGGTGAGATGTGGGTCAGGTGGGACAACCAGGTGAGATGTGGGTCAGGTGGGACAACCAGGTGAGATGTGGGTCAGGTGGGACAACCAGGTGAGATGTGGGTCAGGTGGGACAACCAGGTGAGATGTGGGTCAGGTGGGACAACCAGGTGAGATGTGGGTGTGGGATAACCAGGTGAGATGTGGGTCAGGTGGGACAACCAGGTGAGATGTGGGACAACCAGGTGAGATGTGGGTCAGGTGGGACAACCAGGTGAGATGTGGGTCAGGTGGGACAACTAGGTGAGATGTGGGTCAGGTGGGACAACCAGGTGAGATGTGGGTCAGGTGGGACAACCAGGTGAGATGTGGGTCAGGTGGGACAACCAGGTGAGATGTGGGTCAGGTGGGACAACCAGGTGAGATGTGGGATAACCAGGTGAGATGTGGGTCAGGTGGGACAACCAGGTGAGATGTGGGACAACCAGGTGAGATGTGGGTCAGGTGGGACAACCAGGTGAGATGTGGGTCAGGTGGGACAACCAGGTGAGATGTGGGTCAGGTGGGACAACCAGGTGAGATGTGGGACAACCAGGTGAGATGTGGGTCAGGTGGGACAACCAGGTGAGATGTGGGTCAGGTTGGACAACCAGGTGAGATGTGGGTCAGGTGGGACAACCAGGTGAGATGTGGGTCTGGTGGGACAACCAGGTGAGATGGGACAACCAGGTGAGATGTGGGTCTGGTGGGACAACCAGGTGAGATGTGGGTCAGGTGGGACAACCAGGTGAGATGTGGGTCAGGTGGGACAACCAGGTGAGATGTGGGTCTGGTGGGACAACCAGGTGAGATGTGGGTCTGGTGGGACAACCAGGTGAGATGTGGGTCAGGTGGGACAACCAGGTGAGATGTGGGTCTGGTGGGACAACCAGGTGAGATGTGGGTCTGGTGGGACAACCAGGTGAGATGTGGGTCAGGTGGGACAACCAGGTGAGATGTGGGTCAGGTGGGACAACCAGGTGAGATGTGGGTCAGGTGGGACAACCAGGTGAGATGTGGGTCAGGTGGGACAACCAGGTGAGATGTGGGTCAGGTGGGACAACCAGGTGAGATGTGGGTCAGGTGGGACAACCAGGTGAGATGTGGGATAACCAGGTGAGATGTGGGTCTGGTGGGACAACCAGGTGAGATGTGGGTCAGGTGGGACAACCAGGTGAGATGTGGGTCAGGTGGGACAACCAGGTGAGATGTGGGTCAGGTGGGACAACCAGGTGAGATGTGGGTCAGGTGGGACAACCAGGTGAGATGTGGGTCAGGTGGGACAACCAGGTGAGATGTGGGTCAGGTGGGACAACCAGGTGAGATGTGGGATAACCAGGTGAGCTGTGGGTCAGGTGGGACAACCAGGTGAGATGTGGGTCAGGTTGGACAACCAGGTGAGATGTGGGTCAGGTGGGACAACCAGGTGAGATGTGGGTCAGGTGGGACAACCAGGTGAGATGTGGGTCAGGTGGGACAACCAGGTGAGGTGTGGGTCAGGTGGGACAACCAGGTGAGATGTGGGTCAGGTGGGACAACCAGGTGAGATGTGGGTCTGGTGGGACAACCAGGTGAGATGTGGGACAACCAGGTGAGATGTGGGTCTGGTGGGACAACCAGGTGAGATGTGGGTCAGGTGGGACAACCAGGTGAGATGTGGGTCAGGTGGGACAACCAGGTGAGATGTGGGTCAGGTGGGACAACCAGGTGAGATGTGGGTCTGGTGGGACAACCAGGTGAGATGTGGGTCTGGTGGGACAACCAGGTGAGATGTGGGTCAGGTGGGACAACCAGGTGAGATGTGGGTCAGGTGGGACAACCAGGTGAGATGTGGGTCAGGTGGGACAACCAGGTGAGATGTGGGTCAGGTGGGACAACCAGGTGAGATGTGGGTCAGGTGGGACAACCAGGTGAGATGTGGGTCAGGTGGGACAACCAGGTGAGATGTGGGTCAGGTGGGACAACCAGGTGAGATGTGGGTCAGGTGGGACAACCAGGTGAGATGTGGGTCAGGTGGGACAACCAGGTGAGATGTGGGTCAGGTGGGACAACCAGGTGAGATGTGGGTCAGGTGGGACAACCAGGTGAGATGTGGGTCAGGTGGGACAACCAGGTGAGATGTGGGTCAGGTGGGACAACCAGGTGAGATGTGGGATAACCAGGTGAGATGTGGGTCAGGTGGGACAACCAGGTGAGATGTGGGTCAGGTGGGACAACCAGGTGAGATGTGGGTCAGGTGGGACAACCAGGTGAGATGTGGGTCAGGTGGGACAACCAGGTGAGATGTGGGTCAGGTGGGACAACCAGGTGAGGTTTGACAGTGCAAAGTTAAAATGACTAGCACTCCTATGAACGTTTGTAAAGGCGTAAACCCCAATCTATATAGTATGTAATCAATTAAAATCAACACAAATTTTGTAACTATAGGGCCCAGTTAAAATAAAAACGTAATTTGTTTGACGCAGGCTGTCATTCCGACAGGGACTTCCGACAGACAGAGGGAGATGCATTGATTAAAAACCTCCAGAAATTGATTGACTTGTGAGCCACCTTACCCGCAGCTTCCTGCCATAGACGGTCACTTTGCTCTTCACCACTTCCTTCCTCATCCTCCACTCAATGGAGTTCAGCCCGCTGTCGGTGGGCAGAGTGATATTGCGTCGACCAATGGTGGGGCTGACTGAGCCGGCCAGGAGGTGGGGCTCCGTGTGGAAACTCAGGCCCATGCCGTTGGCGTACGACACGCGCAGAGTGCCATTGTAACAGAACTGGTAGTTGTTCCGCACTTGGTCTGCAGGGGGAGCCGTGGAGACACACACATACACACACAAAACAAGGTTTGACATGGAAGGCTGTTTTATTACAGAGAAGACATTGCATTGGATCTGATTGAAATCCCTGCATTAGGAGAAATGCAGTCTCTAGGGCTGGATCTGTGTACTTTCCTTCTAGACAATAACGGGTATCATCTCTCTGTATAACATGACCATAGATAAGACGGATTTTAGTCTCTCTGAAAAAAGAAACCCCGAACATGAGCCTTTTATTCCATTTACATGCAGTAACGAGATGATTTACTGCGTTAAAGAGTAATTTCACCTGGAAGCACAACTGCGAAAAACTTACTGAAGGCATCTAACAAGACGAGAGTAGTCAAAACCGGCTTCCTAACAGCTTTGAAACTCAATTTATCTCCCTGAAACAGGAGAAGCAAACTTTCAAGCCTTTAAAGCCAGATTTACTTTGTAGGGGCCATTTCAGTCAGAACTCTCACATTATATTGAAATAAAGTGTGCAGTTAAAGGTTTCCAACTTCCCCCCCGTTTATGAGCCCCCCAGGGCAGACTTTCATATAAATCTCTTCAATTCTCATTCTCCAGGCTCTAGTAGTTTCCAGACATACAGATGAGATTGCATTTCTTTCCTGTCACATCCCCGGTGGGTCAGTGGGGAAATCCATTCTCCCTCCCGCTCCTTCCCCCACCCTGCTAAACGACTGAAATAAGCTCGGGGACCAGGGGGTTAGTCGCCCCCTTTTATGGCACCCACAGACACAAATGAAGACTCACTGTGACCTCCGAGGTAATGAATTTCTCCTCAGCAGCATCTGTCACCGGACTGTAAAAACTGTCAGGTACACGGCAGAGTCGCGGTCTGCGGGGGGGGGGGGGGCTGTGCTGAGGGAGGGGGTGCGGGGGTCAGTTTACCGTGTCGTAAGTGTTCCTCGGAGGCGACGCGTTCGTTACCTTGCACCACGGTGTAGGAGGCCTCCACGGAGGACAGGTTCGTGATGACGGTGACGTCGTCGTCCCGGTTGGAGCTCTCCATGTCCACGTTGATGGACTGCTCCACGTCCCGGTGCAGGCTGCTCACGGCGCCGGTGGGGTACGTGACATTGGTCAGACGCCCCTCGCTGTCGTACCTGCACAGCGAGAGACAACGACAGGGGCCATTGGGCAAAACAGATCTGACTTGGGCTCAGATATACAAGGCTGGGTTGTTGAACCTGAAACAGACAGACAGACGTTGTGCAGTCCTTATGGTAATACCAGACTCAGACACCAGGTGGCGATAACGTAACACAAGCATACTGTTCACCTGACAGAGTGGCCCCACAGTCTGACTGAAGCGTTATTATTGTCACACTGACAAATGGCTAACATTTCCTTTCCCCGCACAGCACAACCACGAGTTACATCACTGAACCCATTAGGGTAACGAACCCGGACACGCAAAACTCCCACATACTCATAAAAGTTGGTCCATCCTGTCTCATCCGACTTGGAGGCCAGCAGGCCCGTGTATGCGGCGTAGGTCATCAGCGCCACCTCCTGGTTGAGGGCGGACACAGAGCGCAGGCCTCCGGCCGGGTCCAGGCCCAGCGTGATCACCTGGTTCTCCGGGAGCAGGAGCAGCCGCAGCTGGCCAGAGCTGTCGCGCCGCACCCGCAGCGTGTTGTTACAGTTGTCGGCCATGGACGCCAGCTCGCCGTCCGGCCCGTACGTGAAGTTGTACAGGGGCTCCCCGGTGATCAGGCTGAGCGTCTGCCGGTGCAGGCCGTCCCTGCCGAACACGTAGAGCTCCTGCTGCCGCGGCGACCCCACCTCGTACAGCCCCAGGGGCGTGGCCGTGGGCATGTTGGGCCGCACCGCCCGCACGCGGATGTTGTTGAGGTCGGCGATGAACAGCGTGCCGTCGGGGGAGACAGCGAGCGAGGACGGGGCGTTGAGGCCCGCGTCGGTGGCGTAGCCCTCGTCGCCGAAGAAGCACTGGCAGTTGACGTCGTTCTTGCAGTCGCACTCGGACGCGGCTCCCGCCAGCAGGGAGATCTCCCCGGAGGTGGTGACGTGCCGCACGCGGTTGATCTTCTTCTCGTCCGTCTCGGCGACGTAGAGCACACCGGTGTGGGATATGGCGATCGCCGTGGCGCTCTCCAGCGCCGAGTGGATTGCCAGTTTGCTCAGGGAGTAGTCGATGCCCGGGACCTGGCAGTGCATGGGCCTGCCGGCGATGATGCTGACCTGGTGGTTCTCGGTGATGCGGAGGACCACGTTGTTCTCCAGGACGTACAGTGAGTTGTCTGTGGGGTTGACCGCGATGTCCGTGGGCCACTCCAGACGCACCTGGAACCACAGACACACAGACATATGATTACATGACATAGGCAGACGTAGTGAGTTATGACAGGGTCTGTGTCCGTCCGTGTCCCAATCACATTTAATACATTTTAAATGTAGTCTAATCTTTATTGCCTTCCCTAATTGGCCAGACGCTTGATAACATTTGGGATCCATTTACGTTAGTAGAGATTGGAACAGAGGGCTCCAGCCGCCTTAAAAAACAGACACGCCAGAAACCATTAGAAATAATGCTGATAGTTATCTAACGCATCTACAGTCCATTTGGCTAAATGGCATTCACCCTAGCTAGCCAGCTTGTCATTAGTTAGCACTTAGCTTATTTAATCCACATCCCGCCAGCTTCGTCAGACTAAGGCAAGTTTGACAGAGAACAGGACGCACATACTCATAGTATGACAGTGAAAACGTGTGTGGATACATATTCTTAGCGAAACGAAATGCGCCGTTTTTCTTGTTTTGAAAGAGTCCATTCAGGCCTTTAAGTGGTTGAATTGAGCGAACAAACAGCGTGAAGCTTGACTGACAGGGAGCAGGGCTCGGTGCGTACTGGCCTGGGAAATAAGAGCAAGCGGACGCGGCTGGAGGACGAGACAGAGGATTTGGTGGCTGCTGTTTTCCTAGACATGTCTTTACTCCAGCCTGTCCCGTTTATGGTGCAGCCAGAGATCAGGCAGTTTTGCTGAATAACAGTTGGGCAGCATCCAACCCATGTGCAGAGGGAGATGTAAACTATCTAAACCGCTAGAGAACCTTGGGCCACAATGTGAATTTATTTCTGACCACAGACAGGACAACCGTGTTGCCTAGCCTCTCTGTAGTTGTCCAATTACTATTGTATTTGGCCACAAGGCAGCAGGGGAGATGTGAATGGATCTCCTTTAGAGCGAGTCTGTTCCCACCTGGGATCTTTGAAAAACATCCATCCCCAGCAGAAGAAACCGGACTGTAAATACGAAACACCAAGACACGGAGCATGTCAATGTGGTCTTCTCACCTGACTGACGTCCATGCTGGAGTCACAGCTGAGTGGACGCACCGCCGTGAGGTCATTGGTCTTGATCAGGGTGGAGATGATGCCATTCTGGTCCACCTTGCGAATCATGGTGGCATCGACGAAGTACATGAGGCCGTTCTTATCCACGGCAATCCCTGTAACAGACGGAAATAAACAGGGCGCAGAGATGGGAATGTCAAAACATTCTGACAGGTGAGAACGCCATCCACGCCCCGCCGTTGCCAGCAGTCAAGGCGAAGGCAAAGTGGTTCTCATCAGCATTCCGCCTGGTGGTGACCTCACGCCGAAAATCACAACCTCTCGGTGTTAAAGAGTACTCGTTCATGTGTCACCACAGGCAACAGGGCGACACTTCGCCTAGGCAGTTTGGTGCCAGGAAGAGCGTCTGTCTGTTTTTCCCCCCCGGGTTACCGTCCCGAACAGACAGACTGCAAATCACTCTGGTTTACATAGACCCACCCCGCTGCGAGTATTGCTCCCGCTAGATCCTGAGTGACAGTAAAAGGCTTGAAATAATAGCAGGTGAACAGCGTGAAATCGCACAATGTGAGTGTTTCCTGTAAGGAGTTGCACCTGTCGGTTATAACACAATAACCCAGATGGAATTGATTCTATACTGAATGTGTGAAACCCTGGAAAACATCTGGATTTAGTAACAGGTAATGCTCCCCCCCCCCTGCTGGTTTTCACCAATAACACCTACCCCTGGGGCTCATGAGTGTGGCCTCCACGGCCTTGCCCCCGTCCCCACAGCGGGCCTCGTCGAAGGGGACACACTGCTCGCCCGTGCCAGCCACCACCCAAACGTTGTCCAGCAGCTGCCGCCCGCCGGACAGTGAGCGCACGCGATAGATCTGGCGAGTGTTGGTGTCCGACAGAAAGAGCTCCCCGGACATCGGGTCCACGGCTAGGTAGTACTTATGTGTTGGGTTGTTCCTACAGAAACGTGGCGGGCATTACTAGTCACCTCCGGAAACAATTGAAAAATAGACAGGCGTCCGTCTGTTTTGCAAAAAGCTTTTTGTCAGGAAGAGATTCGAAAAGGCCTCAATCATGACTTACCCGTGCCTCAAGTCTTTATTTCTGAAAAAGAAAAATGTAAAACAACCAGTGTAAGTTCCTGCCCGTTACTCAATCATCCTACAACATCCTACGTCATAATACATCATCCTACACCACACCCTCCTGAACACATCAGCTAGCTGAACACCACACCGGCCCGGCCTACCTGAGCTCCAGCACGGCCGTGGTGTTCAGAGTGGGATACACCCGGCGGACAAAGTTGAGGTCCCCCACATACAGGCTGCCGTCCCCTCCACAGGCCAGCGCCACGGGGGCCAGCAGCTTGTTGCCCTCCGCCAGGCCGCTGCAACTGGGACAGGAGATGCTGCGTCTCCGCCCGTTACCCATGATGCTGTAGATGACAGGTGGCTGCTGCTCCGACACAAACACGTTCTCTCCACTGCCCTTGTGCAGGATTCCTGAAACAGCGGAGACCTCCTTATACAAAACAAGTGTAGCATATATCCTAGCATAAAGCCTAGCATGTAGTTTAGCATATATCCTAGCATATAGTTTAGCATATATCCTAGCATATAGTTTAGCATATAGCCTAGCATATGACCTAGCATAAAGCCTAGCATATAGCCTAGCATATAGTCTTGCATATAGCCTAGCATATGACCTAGCATATAGTCTTGCATATAGTCTAGCATATGACCTAGCATATAGGCTAGCGTATAGCCTAGCATATAGCCTAGCATATGACCTAGAATGTGTCCTAGAGGCATGGCACTGAAAACCTCTTGGAGACATATGATGTAATCCATCACACCTATAAGCGCTCAATTCACCAACGACCCGTTCAACAGACTTAGGAGTCATTTGGACTGACATTATTTACATACACAACGTCAGAATCACTGGTGCCTTTAATTATACACAGATTAATTTTAAGTAAACGCCCGGAAAAATCGACAGAAGATCATTGGAATTGATACTTCCATGAAACCTCACTCCTTCAAAAAGCAACCAACGTGCAATCAGATTTTTGCATCTCACAAATCATTAAACCATTATTATTTGTCTTTCTGTATACAACAAATTGTCTGTTTATTGGCCATATTCATAATGGGGTTCTGTGTGTTGTCCCATCCTCTCCAAACAGTATTCCATTGGGCATGTAGTCATTTAAAAAATACATACCTGGTTCAGTAACACTAATACAAAGAAATATATCAAACCCTGTTTAAGATCGTCGTAACAACGGCAGAAATGCAGAACTAAGGAACAGAGAACCAGTGAACCCTTTTAATCACCCGCAATCCTAAAATCTCATTTAACATTTAGAAACTGGGCACCACAAACACTATCAATATTCCTGGCCAACCGTTACTATAGAAACAATGTGACAGGGTTAGAGTTCAAGTGATATATTATTGGTGCTTGTCATATCATTGACTTCCTGCTTTTCCCCAATCTGCATTGCCTGTCGTCAGGAGCGTTCAATTGATATTCAAGCCACATAAAATGGCTGTCACACAGAGGTGAATCAACACCGTTGTAGGAGAAGAGCCTCCGTGCCACTGGCTTGATATGCAGACACATCTATTACAAAGGCAGCGTAAGAGGCTCAAGACGGGTTCGTTTTAGAAATGTACTCGCAGAAATATACAATCTTGAATAAACAAGAACAAAAGAGAATGTGCACTGTGAGGGATGTGTAGGATCTCATCTCTACGCATTAGAGTGTGTTTCCTTATAGAACATGCTGGTCCTAGTTTAAAACCAGCAGTTGTTGTGGCTCTAAGTCCCGGCTGCTGTGTGTATTCGGTGTTCCCTTACCACTGGGGATGTTGAGGGTGTGGTGTTTGTCCAGGGACCAGCCACCCAGGCTGGACGGCAGCAGCTCGTATCCCTGGAGCACGGCGGTCCTCTTCTCCCAGAGAATCTGACTGGGACACGTCTCATACTCAAAACCCACGGACACTGTCGAACACAGAGGACACACACGGTCGAACACAGAGGACACACACGGTCGAACACAGCGGGGACACACACTGTCGTTCTCTGTGCCACCTGAGCGCAGCGCTTTGATAAGCGACAGACGCGATTAACCCCCCCCCCCAGTTGTGTGAATGTGTAATCTTCCTCGTATTTCACGTTACGGACCCAGGTGGACACAAGCGCCCTCACCTCCGGTCTACGTCAACAACAGTGTTGATAAAGCGCGTGCTAATTAATGTGCGTTTGTAGACGAACCCATTTGGTGCGATCGCACGCTGATTGTGTTAATACCCGGGGCAGTGAGTTAGAGGACTTTTCACACCTCCCTAGTATCTCCCTGTTTATTGTGTAGAATCTCACTGAGTGGGCGTCAACTTAATTAAAAGTGTGTCAACGAAGAGGAGGACAAAAACGCTTATTGTGTGACTAATGGAGTAAGAGAGTTCCAAAAGTAATGGCACACTGCCAATGCTGCCAACATACACTGCATACGACGCAATGAAATCATTTTGTTTGTGTTTAGAGTACAACTATCATTTCACACTAGTAGACATGCTACCGTTGTTTGTTCGCTTGACATCCCTAAATTTAGGTATTTATTTTTTCAATTTAACGTTTATTTAACCAGGTAGGCTGATTGAGAACAATTTCTCATTTGCAACGGCGATTTGAACCCACGATGTCGAACACACAAAGCACGCACTTTACCACAGAGCTACCAACTGCTCCAAATACTTATTATCATTTATTTACATAATTAATAAATCATTAAAAGTAAACCTGAATGTCCAAGATGAGTGTTACATTAGGGAAAACCAAAACCACGCCATGTAAAAAATAGACTAAAAGCAAAACTGTTAATTAAAAGAAAATAGGTTAATGGAGTGTAGTTATGGCAACAACCGCCATACCCAACCTAACATTCCAAACATCCCAGAAGCCCCTGCTGCCAACTCACCAACAGCCTCGGTCAGTCCGTAGACCCTCTGCCTGTAGGCGTCCGTCTTGTCCCATATGTAGGAGTAGGCGAGGTTAGGAGAGGCGTGGAACCACTTCTGGAAGAGATGCCCCTCAACAGCCACCATCAGGTGCACCTTAGCCAGGGAGAGGGGGACCTGGGCCTGGGTCATAGTAACCTTCAGCAGGGCCTGGTACCCTGGGGCACGGGAGCTAAGGTAGCACAGCTTCAGACTGGTACCTGGGATCTCTAACTGCTCATGGACCACCTAGGAAGAGCAAGGAGAGAGGGAACAAGGACACAGACCGCGGATGTTACTTAGTGTGAAGACAACATAGATTAAAAAAAACCTACTTAAATCAACATGAATTAATGAACACTACGCTACACTACGCCACGTTTATGGGTGGCAGGTGTGAGAGGGGTCACCAATGTTTCTCGCCAGTGGGTCAATTAAACCATAAAAAAGGAGGGAAATAATAATAAATAATAGAATAAATAATAGATTTTTTTTAAATGATTGACAAGGAACAAGGGATGGAGAGAAAGAAACACAAAGAAAGAGAACTTCAGAGAGAAAGAAAGAGACGGAGAGATATCTGCCAGGCACTTTATTAAGTGCACCAATCTAGTAGGGCTCCCTGTAACCTCCGTGTACTTCCAAGGCCTCAGGCGTTGTTCATTCAGAGTCGCCCTTCTACATGTAATCTCCTGACGTAATGAGTAGATTTGAGCTGGCCGTTCTCCTACGAGCTCTCGTTTTGACTTAATGTTTTCGCCCACAGAACTGCCGCTTACTGGATGTTTTCCTTTCACTCAAGGAAACTCCATACATACTATTGTGTGAAACACCTCTAAGGTCAACTGTTTATGCGATGCCTGAAACGCCACATCGCCTCGTATCAGACAGCAGTCAACGTCTGTTCTTTCACGTGTCTTTCCCACGCCAGGGTTTGGTCGACCAACAGCTAGACCTCTCAACCCTGTCTGGATGCTCTACATACTCGAGTCAACTCGGCCTCACTGCTTGGCTACATGCGTGTGGACGAGAATGAGTGTTAACGAGCAGGTGTACCTAATAAAGTGGCCAGTCTGCCGACAGACAGACAGTGGGTCGTGTTCTAACCTGAGTCTCGGGGATGATGTGCCGGTCCGCGGGCCGCGAGCTGAAGAAGGATGAGAGCGGCGAGGCCACCACCACTGGTTCCGGGTGGACGTAGCCACTCAGGTCGCAGGCCGGTATCGTGTTCTCCTCCGTCTTCAGCACCAACGTGTCCATGGCGTAGAACCGGTTCCACGGGAGCCACACAGTGCGCTCCTGGCTCAGGAACGGAGCTCGTTCAAAGTGCAGGGTCACAGACGAGCCCCCGTTGGCCACCAGGTCAAACCTAGGCAGGAACAAGGTCAGAGGTCAAAGGTTTGGAAACGATCTGTCCTGACTTTCGATATGTCTTGTAATCAGTGGAGGATGGTGAAAAACAGACATACAGGACACATGCAGGATGAATACATATGTATGGTCGATGTGTGGTCACATTCGAGAACTCACGTGCCGTCCTGCCGAGTTAAAGTGTAGCCATACTGGGGGTGCTTGACGAACGTCACATTGACACCGACCAGAGGAGTACCGTCCGTGGTCAGAACCAGGCCTCGGATCAACGCCACCAGGCTGCACGGGTGACAAGAGAGGACGTCATAATTACAGAACGACCATCTGAACCAACTCCTGGGTTTATTGAGCGATGGGCATTCTTAGGCTATAGTAACATTGAAATGTGTTTCTATTCAAGTAACCATTTATATGCACTGCTACACTTACTTGAACTGCTTTTTAAATAGTATTGTGTGTTTATATATATAAACACACAATAATTTTGTGATGTGAAAAATTTTCACATTATAGGTCACATTACAGGAGGAAAAAGTTCTGGCAATTTATCTTTCTCATTTTAATAGGGGTATGTAGACTTTTTAAAATGAGAAAGATACATTCTCAGAACTTTTTCCTCCTGTAATGTGACCTATAATGTGAAAAATGTTCACATCACAAAAGTATTTTTTGCTATAAATATTCTTGCTATAGATCTGTAGATATATTTTCATGTGCATAGATGCTGTTTGTCTTGTTATAATATTTCCATATGGTTCAGAATGACACAATGTTATTGAGTCCGTTTGACAATAAAATACTTAAGACTTTTGTCCTGACGTATAAGTGACATTGACCCCCCCCCGCCCCCGTACCTTGAGTTGAAAGGGTTGTTTCCCGGGACGACATGGGTTCCGTCCCTCCCCACCAGCAGACGAACCCGGTCGTAGAATGACCGAACCTTCTGGGCAGGTGATTGGCTCTGCTGGATGATCACCAGCGGATCCCTCGCCCCCAGACACAGGGGATCGTTCAGGCAAAGACTCTGAGTGCAGCAGTCTGGATCCATGCAGTCCGTCAGTCCGTCTGCAACGAAAACCCACCGTCATATAGTCCGGACGAGCTGACGCCTCAAGAGCCTGACACTAACCACGATTGAGTGTGGGCGGAGCAGACAGGTAATGTGGAAACAGGTGACCACACGGCAGTGCTGGCTGTGATCTATTATGTAAAGTTAGCACACGGCAGTGCTGGCTGTGATCTATTATGTAAAGTTAGCACACGGCAGTGCTCGCTGTGATCTATTATGTAAAGTTAGCACACGTCAGTGCTGGCTGTGATCTATTATGTAAAGTTAGCACACGGCAGTGCTGGCTGTGATCTATTATGTAAAGTTAGCACACGGCAGTGCTCGCTGTGATCTATTATGTAAAGTTAGCACACGTCAGTGCTGGCTGTGATCTATTATGTAAAGTTAGCACACGGCAGTGCTGGCTGTGATCTATTATGTAAAGTTAGCACACGGCAGTGCTGGCTGTGATCTATTATGTAAAGTTAGCACACGGCAGTGCTGGCTGTGATCTATTATGTAAAGTTAGCACACGGCAGTGCTGGCTGTGATCTATTATGTAAAGTTAGCACACGGCAGTGCTGGCTGTGATCTATTATGTAAAGTTAGCACACGGCAGTGCTGGCTGTGATCTATTATGTAAAGTTAGCACACGGCAGTGCTGGCTGTGATCTATTATGTAAAGTTAGCGCACGGCAGTGCTCGCTGTGATCTATTATGTAAAGTTAGCACACGGCAGTGCTGGCTGTGATCTATTATGTAAAGTTAGCACACGGCAGTGCTGGCTGTGATCTATTATGTAAAGTTAGCACACGGCAGTGCTGGCTGTGATCTATTATGTAAAGTTAGCACACGGCAGTGCTGGCTGTGATCTATTATGTAAAGTTAGCACACGTCAGTGCTGGCTGTGATCTATTATGTAAAGTTAGCACACGTCAGTGCTGGCTGTGATCTATTATGTAAAGTTAGCACACGTCAGTGCTGGCTGTGATCTATTATGTAAAGTTATCACACGTCAGTGCTGGCTGTGATCTATTATGTAAAGTTAGCACACGGCAGTGCTCGCTGTGATCTATTATGTAAAGTTAGCACACGGCAGTGCTCGCTGTGATCTATTATGTAAAGTTAGCACACGGCAGTGCTCGCTGTGATCTATTATGTAAAGTTAGCACACGGCAGTGCTCGCTGGGATCTATTATGTAAAGTTAGCACACGTCAGTGCTCGCTGTGATCTATTATGTAAAGTTAGCACACGTCAGTGCTCGTTGTGATCTATTATGTAAAGTTGGCACACGGCAGTGCTCGCTGTGATCTATTATGTAAAGTTAGCACACGGCAGTGCTCACTGTGATCTATTAAGTAAAGTTAGCACACGGCAGTGCTGGCTGTGATCTATTATGTAAAGTTAGCACACGTCAGTGCTGGCTGTGATCTATTATGTAAAGTTAGCACACGGCAGTGCTGGCTGTGATCTATTATGTAAAGTTAGCACACGGCAGTGCTGGCTGTGATCTATTATGTAAAGTTAGCACACGGCAGTGCTCGCTGTGATCTATTATGTAAAGTTAGCACACGGCAGTGCTGGCTGTGATCTATTATGTAAAGTTAGCACACGTCAGTGCTCGCTGTGATCTATTATGTAAAGTTAGCACACGGCAGTGCTCGCTGTGATCTATTATGTAAAGTTAGCACACGGCAGTGCTCGCTGTGATCTATTATGTAAAGTTAGCACACGGCAGTGCTCGCTGTGATCTATTATGTAAAGTTAGCACACGTCAGTGCTCGCTGTGATCTATTATGTAAAGTTAACACACGGCAGTGCTCGCTGTGATCTATTAAGTAAAGTTAGCACACGGCAGGCTACTGTTGTATCGCTGCTGCAGAGTGTCTGTAGCCTCTAAAACTTTCAAATATATGTTTTCATTACATCTTTTCATCTAATCTATCATGTTTCTGCCCTCATTACTTACGAGGTTCTCTGTTCCTCTAGGTTCTCCATTTAGGATTGGGGTCCTGGACCCGGTTCTCATGTCAATAAAAGATGATGACGCTGACACAACTCGCAACAGAAACATCCCCTTAGCTCCCTCCTCCGACCCACTCACCCAGAACTTATACACCGTAGAATCAAACACGGTCAACTACTTGAACTGGCTGCTGAGGCTCAGACTAGAAATGCCCCCACTGGGCGAACAGAACGACAGGCGGAGGAAAACGTGGCATGGAGAGACCGATGAACACACAGGCTGACGGAGCCACGGCTTGTCTGAGATTAAGAACCCGAGAAGGAAGTATGACACGACATCTCCATTGAAGAAGCAAGATGATTGGATTAGGCACAACATCTCCATTGAAGAAGCAAGATGATTGGATTAGGCACAGCATCCAGCCAGCCAGCCAGCCAGCCAGCCATCGAGACAGACAGTGAAACATGCCCGGAGTTGCCCTGGTAATGGAAGGCCGTTAGAGTAAGCCATGTTTATACCCCCATTGTCCTCCAAGCATATTACCCTATTGCTCACAGGCAGACAGCAAGATGAAAGATTAAAGGCTTCCAGGGACTGCATTAAGACCCCTGCTCAATCATCACCCGGTTCCCTTGGCGACAGACTCTAAGCTAAGCAGCCTGACTCACTTGCCTAACACAGTGCGGAGAAAGCCCTCTTTAAAATCAACACAGCTCTGGCCTCAGCACACTACTTAGCTGCAGAGCGAGGAAAATGGACACAGGTATCGTTTTAACATCAGATAACCCCGCTCTGATAGACTGACTGGGGACAGGCAGGCTACCGGCTCGTAGTGGAGACATGAAAGGCATTCATCTCAGAAGCCTCTCTGAAATATGCACGTCAAGCCCGGGCCAACCGGGTCACTGATCCGTCGGCACTCTGGGGAGAAGAGAAGATGGACAAAGTGTTGATTTAACCAGCCTCTCCTCTTCCTCCTCCCTTCTCCACTCTTGTCTCATGTACCCGCCCCCTCTCTCTCCATCTCCTCCTCTCACTTTCTCCTCCTCCCTCCTCTTTATTCATGAGCCTGTTGAGCGCTAGCTCCCACACAGATAGATCTGCTAACTACACTCACTGGGAGGGCCACTGCCAGTGAACCCATCTGGCTGGCTGTCTGTCTGCCTGCCTAACAATTTGTCTATCTGTCTGTTTGCCTGCTTATCGGTCTGCCTGCCTACATGACCAACGTTTTAATTGCTCTACTTGAGAAATGCAACAGCTCATTAGTTAACACATAGAACCCGATTCAAAGGACCATTCTACCCTCGTCAGAGTACAGAACAAACGCTGTTACTACTAGCACTGCTTCTAGTGATCCATCACCTCCTCACCACATCAGCACTGCTTCCAGTGATCCATCACCTCCTCACCACATCAGCACTGCATCTAGTGATCCATCACCTCCTCACCACATCAGCACTGCTTCCAGTGATCCATCTCCTCCTCACCACATCAGCACTGCTTCTATTGATCCATCACCTCCTCACCACATCAGCACTGCTTCCAGTGATCCACCATCTCCTCACCACATCAGCACTGCATCTAGTGATCCATCACCTCCTCACCACATCAGCACTGCTTCCAGTGATCCATCTCCTCCTCACCACATCAGCACTGCTTCTATTGATCCATCACCTCCTCACCACATCAGCACTGCTTCCAGTGATCCATCTCCTCCTCACCACATCAGCACTGCTTCCAGTGATCCACCATCTCCTCACCACATCAGCACTGCTTCCAGTGATCCATCACCTCCTCACCACATCAGCACTGCTTCCAGTGATCCACCATCTCCTCACCACATCAGCACCGCTTCCAGTGATCCATCACCTCTCCTCACCACTCACCTCCTTCGTTGTCCTTGTTGTCGGCACAGGAGATCTCCATGGCAACGCTGCAGCCGGGTCCTCTCCAGCCAGTGAGACATTCACAGTGCCAGCTGTTCTGTCCCAGGGTACACTGGCCGTTCCCATTACACAGGCCCGGACACCCATCTGAAAGGAAAAGGAAATTATACAGAGGGGAGGATGTGGAAGGAAAACGGCAGGCAGAGAGAGAGATGGGGGGATTTGGGGAAGGGATGGAAAGAGAGGTAGAAAGAGGTAGGGGCAGGGAAACAGATGGAGAGAGCAAAGAGGAAAAATAAGTGGATAGGTCTACCAGAGCCTCTGTCCATCGTCACAAACCACTTTACGAGTCAACTTCATATCTTGAGTCTCTGTCCTTCATTACAAACCCACTTTATATCTGTAGTCTCTGTCTACCGTGTTACACACATACTTTATATCTACAGTCTCTGTCCACTGTGTTACACAGATATTTAATTTCTATAGTCTCTGTCCACCGTGTTACACACACATTTTATATCTATAGTCTCTGTCCACTGTGTTACACACATATTTTATATCTATAGTCTGTGTCCACCGTGTTACACACATATTTCATATCCATAGTCTCTGTCCACCGTGTTACACACATATTTCATATCCATAGTCTCTTTCCACCGTGTTACACACACATTTCATATCTTTGGTCTCTGTGTGACGTAGCACGTCGCAGCACAGAACAAGGGCCATATAATCCCTATCGATTACAGGGTGATTGCATTTCATCACAACAATGCTTTTCTTGTGGATGAGCATTTCATACAGACACACACAAGGAGCACAGGGGACTGTTTTGAACGGTAGTAAATTGTTTTCTGCAAATTCTATTGGAAGAGTATTCAATAAATGAAAGTACACAAGTTCACAGCCGATTAATTTGCGGTTGTTGATATGCCTCAGGGGGCTGGCTTGGGTGTAGCGCTCCCTCATGAGAGGATTTGATTAGGAAAGGCTGATGAGATTAGAAGCCACAGAGACATTGAAAACTAGGAGGAAGAGCAACAGGCGATACGCCACATATATCGTTGATGACTGCAGTCAGTGTAATAAACCCCTCGGCAGCCTCGATATTCGCCGTGCAAGGCGAACGGACGGGACACGGTTAATGTTACCGAGACGTCCGTCTCAGGGAATCGGAGCAATGGGACAGCGGGGGGTAGCGAAGCTGACATCACCTGAACACGGCACTCAACGAATTACCACCTCTAAATGTCAACGGGGCACACCCACCCGCTGTGAGGAAAAGCACAACGACCAATCTGGCCCATGAACCGCGCTCAATAGTCAGACACCTCGGTCAAATTTGAGAGCCCTCAAGAGTAACATCACGACCCCCCAACACACCCCACCCCGCCCGGACAGACCGAACCTAATTGAAGCCTGCCAACAACATGGCCGCCTCATCGTCCCAGTGGGAGAAGCAGCACACTCATTGGTATTCTCCCGACAAGGACGAGCAGGCGGCTCCGACACTCTGTCCCACCTATTAGTATTCAGCCTACTGCTGGGCACATTTAGCTGAAAGGCCAAGCCCATTAATATTCCTATGGCGGGATAACACCATGGCACCGGCCTCCACCGAGCCCCGCTTGGCATCGGGCGGAGGTGCTAGCGTATGCCACGAGCTGACACTGGCGCGTGTCAGAGCGGAGACGGCAAACTGCGGCGAGTCACGGGAACTTGCGGATCGACGCAAACGGATACCGACTGACCCACGCGTCACCACGTCGAGAGGAACGAGATAGAATCCAGCACGGTCGAGGCGAACGTGTTGCACCGTCTGACCTCAAGAACGCCCGGCGACAAATGAGCCTTTGAGTGCAAACGCTATTCAACACTTCACAACGGAGTGTGGAACTGGAGCAAGAACTCCGGTTCACAAGGGAATACTTTGTTTGAGTGGAAGGAAACTAAAGCACACACTTGGCGAAAATGAAATGGCTTGTTCCAAGCCGTCCCCAAAATCCTTCATGAAAACAAACAACATGGCGGTGTTGGTGTGTGAAAGAGGAGGGGGGATACAGACAACTTGGTGTTTTTCATCGCAGGTGGGGAGCGGTGAGATGGAAGGCAGATAAAGCGCCTTCTTTGCATTCAACTCACCAGCACTAATTAGACATAGAGCACACACACAAATACACACACACACACACACACACAACCAAATACACACAGACACACAAATACACACACACAAATACACACAGACACACAAATACATACAGGTTAATACACACAGACAAATACACACAGACAAATACACACACAAATACACACAGACACACAAATACACACAGACACACAAATACACACAGACACACAAATACACACAGACACACAAATACACACAAATACACACACACACAAATACACACAGACACACAAATACACACAGACAAATACACAGACACACAAATACTCACAGACACACAAATACACACACACAAATACACACACAAATACACACAGACACACAAATACACACACAAATACACACACACAAATACACACACAGACACACAAATACACACAGACACACAAATACACACACAAATACACACACACAAATACACACAAACACACACACAATGCAACCACCAGGCCTTCCCACACCACAGGCCTCCAACAGCACAGCTCACACCGGTGCCCCGCCGAGCTGTTTTTCTCATCAGATGGGAGGAAGACAGCTAAGAGGAAAATAAAAACCCTCTGGCAATCAAGAGCACTCAGGGGAGAATGAGGGAGGCTGAGTGGGTCTTAGGGAGAGCCGAGAGGCCAGCCGCCCAGCCCCCTGCATCAGAGAGTGGCTGACCGGGATGGTGGGGCTAGGCTGGAGATGGAGGGGCTAGGCTGGAGATGGAGGGGCTAGGCTGGAGATGGAGGGGCTAGGCTGGAGATGGAGGGGCTAGGCTGGAGATGGAGGGGCTAGGCTGGAGATGGAGGGGCTAGGCTGGAGATGGAGGGGCTAGGCTGGAGATGGAGGGGCTAGGCTGGAGATGGAGGGGCTAGGCTGGAGATGGAGGGGCTAGGCTGGAGATGGAGGGGCTAGGCTGGAGATGGAGGGGCTAGGCTGGAGATGGAGGGGCTAGGCTGGAGATGGAGGGGCTAGGCTGGAGATGGAGGGGCTAGGCTGGAGATGGAGGGGCTAGGCTGGAGATGGAGGGGCTAGGCTGGAGATGGAGGGGCTAGGCTGGAGATGGAGGGGCTGGAGATGGTAGGGCTAGGCTGGAGATGGAGGGGCCAGAGACAGATGCAGGTGGTTGCTGGGGGATTTTGCTCATGGAGGACAAGTTGGCACTCTTGTGGAGGAACCACTCCTGATAAATAGGAGAGCGTCTTAATTATGTGGTGGAACAGAACAGGAAAGCTGATGTTACTGCTGAAGGGCTTCCCATAGCTACAGATGAGATGGCTCACTCATCTTGTGTACACTACTCCAATTCTCCCTGATTAAACTGACGTTTTTAGATCTCCACTGGTGTTCAACACTTAGATATGGACACAATACTGGCAACTGATTAAAGGCCGACGATCTTTGACAGGGACCCAACTGTCTTCACTCTGGATTCTTGTTGCTCCTCGCTCTGTGGGGTTTCAGACTGGGCATCTGTAAAACACTTTGTGTGGCTTCATACAACACATGTGACTGATCGGATGCTGTGCTCCAGTTGCCTTGGTATTCCCCAGAGATTGTGATGCTATGCTCATGTTGTAGGCACCCAGTGCCAGAGGCGGCGAAGCAAGACATCACTGAACCACCACCGTGATTGACTGTGGAGTTATTTTCGTTGAAGGCT